>LZPO01075923.1:353531-368348 GCA_001675575.1 Neotoma lepida
GACATCCTGCTGTTGCCCCAAGGCATGGACATCCTGCTGTTGCCCCAAGGCATGGACATCCTGCTGTTGCCCCAAGGCATGGACATCCTGCTGTTATTGTTCCACAGGACCAGTCCTTTCATGCACTCCAGCAGGTCATAGATGGGGTAGACGCTAGGGTGGGCCAACCCAAGGCCCAGGATGTGGGTCTGGTCAGTCTGGGCCACTGGGACTGGCCCCTCAGGCAAGGAGCAGAACCAGCTCTTCTCGGCCCATGCCATGGGGGCCACCTCTCCTATGCCCATGGTGAAGGCTGGGGCTATCTCTCCTGAGTGTGAAGGTGGGGCCAGCTCTCCCATGGGGGGCAGGGCCAGCTCTCCCGCTGCAGTGTCCATCAAGGGGCAGGGGCCAGTGATGTGTGGGGCTGGCTTAGCACAGCCCTAGAATTTCAACACACTCTTGGTTCTTATGAGTCCCTGTGGTAACTAACAAGGGCCATGGACATCATCACAGACCCCAGATGCAGCAGGAACACAGATCAGACATACCCTTGGCAGCAGCTTGGGCCCAGATGTTACCATGGCCCTAGTGGCAGCACAGGCCCTTGGATACCAACATGGTCTGCTCAGGCCCTGGTGGCAACAGGAGCCATGGACATCAACCCAGACCCCGGCTGCTGCTGGGCCATAGGCCTAAACATGGCCCAGGACAGCAGCCTGGCCCATATGACACCATGGCCCCATGTGGCAGTGCAGGCCACCCAGATTGGCAAGGCCCGTGGTGGCAGCACAGCCCTCAGACACCAGCATAGTAACAGGTTGCCACCCTAGGCATCCATGTGGCCTTTGGTGGTACTCTGGTACATCAACACAGAACCCTGCTGTGGAGGGACCATGGACCCAAACATGGTCCTCCATAGCAGTCTGGGCTTGGATGTTACTCTAGTTAACTGTTAACTAGTAGTTTGGTCTTGACTATTCCTGTCACAGGGATGAAATCTGTTCTGGCTGGTCTTTTCTGTTCTCACATTGTAGGATATGTGGGAAGGGGAGCAGAATGGAGGAGTAGCAGATGACAAGGAGTCAGTGCTAATAAACCTTTTTGGGAAGGGTAGAATTCAAGCGATATGAAGGAATGGCCTGTAGGACTGGCTTCCCTCGGGTCCATTCCCAAATTTCATTTTGTTTGTTCTGGAGGTGATGTCTTAGCATCTTTAAAATACTGTTCATAGGGTTGGGGAAATGGCTTAGCAGCTCAGTGCTTTTTCTGCTCTTGCAGAGAACCTGAGTTCAGTTCCCAGCACACATGGTGGCTAACAGCCATCTATGACTCAAATTCCAGGAGATCTGTCACCCTTCTGGCCTCCCCAGGCACCAGGCATACATGTGCACTTACACNTACATATAAAATACAAAATTTTAAATCCTATTCAGATTACATTTGTTAGAAGGTATACTTCTGCAGAATGTCAACAGACAACAGCTGGATAGTTTTACACAAAACACCATGAGAATAGACATTTAAAGAACTAGTTTGAAAAACAGTCATTAGAGCCAAATTTTCATGAGTTTAATTGTAGAACAAGGACCAAAACTTCAGATGACAAAGACTTAAGACAGCCATGTAGCTTTTCTTAGCAGTGGAAAAGCAGTTACTTCCATTGCATTCAGTACTTGAAGAAAATGAGTATGATTGACAGCATTATGTTAGTACTACCAAGATATCCTCATTTTCTTCCCAGGCATACATTTACATTCTTGTTTCAGGTTAAAGGATGACATAATTTGTCAGTAACACTTTAATGTACAAATCTCCATTTAATTTCATTTTCTAAGAATAAAAATGTTTTCTAGAAATATCTGTGTTTACTGATACACTCTAGGTGGCTAGTGTCTAGTCCTAAAGACTACACAGTGTTTGGCATGTCTAATTAACTCAACTTCAAGGGGGTGCTCATGGAACAGTTAGGAACACATGCATGCCCATGGACTGAAGGGAAGGGTTAGCGTCATTAACAATTCTTTTCTGGAACACAAGCTTCGCATTCTAGAAGGATGTCTACTTCAGGAACATAAATCCATTCAACATACAATGAAGTCAGCAACAGTCAGCACTGCAGTATACAAAAGTCCTTTCTATATGAATTCAACTTCTACTTCTGAAGTGAGAATTAGGATCTGTGGTTTGATAGGCCTCCAGAACTTCACACTCACAAGCTCAGGGAAGAGCACAAGCTGCCCAGACTTAATTCCTGATGTCAGCTACACAATGAAACATGCAATGAGTCAGTGCCAATAGATGGNGGCTGGATCTGAGATAGCTACTACTGGGCTGCCTGATGGTGGGTTCCATCAGAATGGTATACAGACCACAGAAATATCAAAATTTGTACTGGCCAATTCACGTGTTCAGTTATGTGTGATGCAAAGTTTGGATAGAAAAGAGAACACTAGGGGGCTGTAGAGATGGCTCAGTGGTTAAGAGCACTGATTGCTCTTCCAGAGGACCCAGGTTCAATTCCAAGCACTCACATGGCAGCTCACAGCTGTCTGTAACTCCAGTTCCAGGACACCGGACACCCTCACACAGAAATACAGGCAGGCAAAAACACAAATGCACATGAAATAAAATAAATAAAAAAGAAAAGAGAACACTAGGTAGGGATGCAGTTCAGTGATAAAACATGTTGAAGCCCTGGGTTTTCTCCCCAGCATCTCCCCCCCCCTCTCTCTCTCTCACACACACACACACACACACACACACACACACACACACACACACTACTCTTAAGGAGGGCACTTGTTAGGTATAGTGGCATACACTTGCAATCCCAGCACTGAGAGGTTGAAGCAAAAAGATTAGGAGTTCTAGGGTATCCTTGACTACACAGTAAGTTAAGGCAAATCTGGACTACACCAGTCACTTTGTCAAACAACTAACTAATTCAAAGAGCACCTAGTGTTCACTCTGCACATATCCAACTCATGCCTTTAACTCTCCAACTTTTGTGTAATATTTAGGTTTAGATACACAACTCTACACATGTCTAGTCATAGCACCACAGGACATTCATTGTTCTAGAATCACTGTAGAATATTTTATTATGAAGCAGTCTTTTCAAGGCTTTGACATGACTACACATAGTTATGCAGCCCTGGTCAAGGTACAGTATGCTTCTGACTCTGCAAGGTGGTGGTGAAATCTTTACTGTTGTCATGGCTTGAGGAACTCAGTCTAGTTTTTGAAAGTTCTCACTGCTGTACCCTGCAGCAGCCTGGTCCTCCTCTTCTAAGGGACAGTCTGTACCTGAAGGTTTTCTTTTTCCTGGAATTCAAAGCGACTACAGGTTTAGAACAATGACTTTTCTCTATGCCTTTAGTCAATATACAGGAGACAGATACACAAAACGAAGGCAGAGAAACCATGCTTTTATCCTGTGTTTAGTTACCCCAAATGGTCCCCAATGAGAAGTCAATACTCCTCAGCAAAAACAGCTTCTAAGTTCTGTTTCAATAGTTCTAACTCTACAGTTCATACTATAAGAGAGAATAAACTTCCTCTACTTTAAGTCTTCTGACTGGAGCCTGCTAGTGCAAGGTAATCTGCAGTTACTGAAGCTGAAGTCACAGCCTCAGTCACTAATGTTCTCATCTGCATATGGAAATGTGGTTTGAATGAAAATGCCCTTCATAGGCTCATATATTTCAATGCTTAGTTGCCAGAAGTGAAACTGCTTGAGAATAGTTAAGAGGTGTAGCCTTGCTGGAATAGGTGTGGCCTTGTTGGAGGAAGTGTGTCACTGGGGGTTGGGCTTTGAGGTTTCAAAAGCCCATGACAGGCCCAGTTCTCTCTCTCCCTCTCTCTTTTCCCCTACCCCCTGCCTTCTGCCTGTGGGTCAGGATGTAAAGCTCTCAGTTAGTGCTCCAGCAACACAACTGTCTTCTTCCTGTCATGATAATCATGGACTAACCCTCTGAAACTCTAAGCAAAGACCCCAAGACCCCAATTAAATGTTTCTCTTTAGTAAGAATTATCTTGATCATGGTGTCTCTTCAGAGCAATAGAGCAGTAACTAAGACAGTCATAATTAAATTTTCCTTCTTTTTAAAACACTATGGATGCAAAACTCCTGATTGAACACTCATGTATCTGGGGTAGGGGAACTGCAGTTAAGGCATAGTAAGAGCCTTTTCTTGTTTGGAAGTATGATAGAAAGAAAATTCTTAGACTGTTGGAAACAATATTATGAATAAAACTGTCTATATAAGAGTGATTTTGTGCCTGGTCGGGGACTGAGGGAGTCACCTGGGATTTAGAAGAAAGAAGGCTGGCATGAGTCAACATTTGTGGGAAGGGTAAGAGGCAGGAAGTGGACACACAGACTAGGCTGGCCTAGAATTTCTGGCCCTCCTGCCTCCACCTCCAGTGTGCTGGGATTACACACTTACTTTATGTAGAGCTGGTAATCAAACCCTGGGCCTTGTGCATGCTAGGCAAGCACTCTACCAAGTGAGCTGCATCTCTAACTCTGAAATTTAAAGTGAGTGATGGATGTCATAATACTGAACTTTGCCAGGTGTTGATTATTCAAGCTCAGAAGCTGCAAGAGTGAAAAAGGAAATTTATTTGGGTCTTGGAAATTGCAGATTGACCAAGTGCTCCCCAAAGGTTTGGGTTGTATGGGGCTTTTAAAGAAAAGAAATAGAAGACAGAGGTGACTCCACAAGTTACAAGAAAAGGAAGGTGATGGACACAATAAAGTTACCTTGACACTGGGCTGTACTTGATGAACTGCTAGGATTCTAGGTGCCAAGTTTATTCTCAGCAGTTATAGTTCTAATAAAATGGCTTTTTGAACAATAAAACATTTCATATTGAGATAAAAGGTTTTCTTGGAACAGTTGCAGCTACATCCTTTATTTTTAACTTTGTGGCCTTTGCAAAGTCTCTAGACTTGCCAGCCTTTACACCAAACCTCACAACTTAAAAACTCACATCCCCATACCCTGCTCAACAATTCACATGGTCAGGCTGTGGCTTACACTGTGCATAATTCCTGAACCTTGAGACTTCCTGGTTCTACTCTGAAATGCTCTTTAAATGTTGTTTTTCAACATAATTTCCTTCTAGTCTCATCTTTCCTGCTAATAATTTAATTCTCCCTCTAAAAGAAGACCACCAGGGCCAACAAGATGGTTCAATAGATAAAGTACAAGCCTGCCAACCAGAGCTCAATCTCTGGAATCCACAATGGAAGAAAACTGACTCCTAGAGAGTTGTCCTCTGACCTTCACACGCCAAAAGGCCTTGCATGCATGTGCTCCCCCAAGTAATAAATTAATTTTCTTTTAAATAAAAGAAGACCCTCAGCTTTGATCCAGGCTCTCCCTGTTACAGAAAGTCTTTCTGAATGCATTCTCTCCTTACCTAAGGCCACATTTGTTTTCTGTTAGACATAAGGAATTTTATTATATTAATCTTTCTCCTTTTGCATGTTTGGTAATTTCTATGATGAAAAATAAATATAATTTGATATTTGAGGAAATTCACTAAAATAAACAAACAAAAGAAAAAGAAAAAAAGGACTGTCAGGCAAGCAGAATTCCAGTAGAAGGAAGAGGAGAAAAATAAGTAAGCAAGCAAAGAATAATGACCAGAGAAAATATCCAATAACATGTTACCGATAAGTCTCTACACATATGTCAGTATATCATGAATGATGCTTAAAGAATCAGCTAACTCAAATGCTACAAAGACTGCAGAACACTCAGCTTCTTCTGGTTATAGGTGCTTAGGAACTTTGGGGGATCTGAACTGAGAGACTTTGGAGGTCTGATGAAGCACTCTCACTATTGATGAGGAAATATTTAGAGAGGCAAAGCCATTTATTGTAGGGTGTATGCTGAATGAAAGCCAAGGGCCAAGAATATAGATCAGTTAGAGTATTTGCCTCAAATATCCAAGGCCCTATAGATTCAATCACCAATACTGCTAAATACAATCAACCAACTGATCAATCACCCAATTACTAGCAAAACCCAAAGTCAAACCTCCTCCCAACACCTATGATACCTGGTTTTTCAATAGGACAACATTAAGATTAGTCTCAGGATCTGGGTGTTGTGACAGATGCCTTTAATCCCAGCACTTGGAAGGCAGAGGTAGGTGGACCTTTGAGTTCAAGCCAGCTAGTTGTATAGTGAGACCCTGTCTGCAGATAAATTAATCCATCAACCAACCAACCAATCAATCTAGGGAGTAAATACTAAAAGTTCTCAATCAAACGTGGAATTCATGGAAGCAGAGAGAATAATGGTCAGTAGAAGTGAGGAAGAGTAGGGAGAGCAGCATCAAGAGGTTTGAAACTAGACAGGAGCAATGTGTTCCAGTGTTGTACAGCACAATAGGGTGACTATGGTTTGTGACAATTTATTGTATATTTTTATGAATGTTTAAGGAGATCGAGATGCCAACTAACTACCCTGACCTACTGATGTACACTACATAAATGTATCAAATCATCACACTGTACTCCATAAAGATATGTAATTACAAGTCAGGGAAAATTATGAGGTGATACAAGAGTTCATAAGAATTAACATCTTGCCTCACCTCAGCAATGAGACCAGCACTGGGGACAGCACTGGCCATGCTCTGCTGGAGGTGTGGGATTCTACAGGAATAAATGCCTTGAGGTTCTGGAAGGAAATAATAAACTGCTAATAGCAGTGCTAGCTCCACAGATTGAATGTGGAGTGGGGATGTTCAAAGACTTTCAGTGTTTTGTCTGCAGTTCCCACTAGGAAAATATTCCTGTATTATGATTTTCTTAAAAGTGTTTTCTAGCCAGATGNCCGGCCAACTCTTGAGGCCTCCTTGTCCCAGTAAACTAGTAATAGGAAACAAGGCATTTCTCACCCTTAGTCCCTACACCCCACCTTTTCGGCTAACCATTACTACTAGTAAGGGCTTGCTTTTCCTTGATACAGCATCCCACTATCACTCTCCTCTAATCCACTCTGGAAGTCTCCCTGGAAAGGCTATAAATTCCAGCCCTGGCCTGAAGGGCCCAGGGGAGACAGTCATGGAACTTTACGGTATACCTCTCAGAGGAAACTTCTTTCTCCTGGTGGCTGGCTTGGTTCCTATCCACTGCAGTCTGGATCTGGAATGGCCCCCAAAGGACCCTGTGTTGAAGGCGTGGTCCTCAGCTGAGGGCACTATTGGGAGATGGTGGAATCTTGATAAGGTAGGGCCTAATAGAAAGAAAGGAAGTCATTGGGGCATGATCTTGAAAGGGTTACTCGGACCCTGGCTTCCTCTTCCATCACATAGTCTTACCATGGTAACAGGTCAAAAAAGCAACAAGACAATGGACTAGATTAAAATGTCTAAACTCAATCTTTTTAAGTTGATCTAAGGTAATAGTAACTGAAAGATGATGAAGTGTCCAGATGTCCCGTTAACAGGAAGCTTGTTTATGTGGGTAGACACCCTGTAGCTCTGTACCACAACCAGTTTCTTANCAAGAGAGCCATGATCTGATTAGGATGAATTAGGTTCAACTGTGGCCCAGGAGGCAGCACAAGGCACATGACACAGAAACATCTCATTATTCATGGTCCATGAGAGAAGAGGGGTGATCACATGATTGATGGGAAGTCCAGAGAGCAGGGTGCTCAGCCAGTGGGTAGAGAGGACATGAAAGTTCTGAGGAGCTAAAGCCCTCACTGACATCCAGGTTCCCTCAAGCGGTTCTGGTAAGCAGATTTCAAGCTCTACAGGCCACACTGAGATTGTGACTGCCGTGAGAATCTACACAGTTCATGCAGGGTGTAGGGACAGTCCAGTTGTATCTCATCATTCCACATGAAGGGAGGTCACAGAAGGCAGTCATATAGCACAGACAACTAGACAGACCATACTGAGACACTAGGAGTAGGTGGAGAGCAATAACTGCATCAAGGGTGACTATAATCTGCTTCTCATGTGAGAAATTACAAACTACCTTTAAAATGGATGCCAGGATAACATTAAGTTAGAACTTACTATAGCAACCCTGTATCAGTCAAGGTCCCAAGTTTCATTTGGGAGAACCTGTTAATTTAAAGGAAAAAAGGAGAAGGCAAGGAAAAAGGGAAGAATGCTAGGCCAAAAAATAGCAGTAGTGCCTTTGGTTTACAGAAGAACAGGCACAGAAAGATGAAACAAGTTGCCCAAGCCTCAGTTAAATGTCTGTGCGACTGGCTTCCAGTGTGATTTATACATTCCAAGGGTGGGCAACCCACCATCCCAGTCAGCTCCCCCACAGGAGTGTCGTTTTGAGATTGCCTCACTGAGCAGGGATGAACCAATACTATAGAACAAAGAAAAACATAGGTTGAAACTCAGTCTATGCAACCCCGAACACATAACCCTCCTGTCTCAGTCTCCCAGGTGCTAAGATTACAGTAAATGAACCACCAGACACCGCTAGAACAAGGCATCTTGTACAGAGCTGGTGGAGCTAGTGGAGGCTGCACTAACCTCTCCACGGCTGTTGGGTTACCTAGTCTGTATCATCTAAGCCAATCTAATAAATGCCCTTTGCCACACACATTCAATCAGTTCTGTTCTAGAGCAGTGGTTCTCAACTTTCCAAATTCTCAAACCCTTTAAGTTCATGTTGTAATGACCCCCAANCATAAAATTATTTTTGTTGCTGTTCCGTAACTATAATTTTGCTGTTATGAATTGTAATGTAAATGCCTGGGCTTATCAATGGTCTTAGGCAACCCCTTGTGAAAGGGTCACAACCCACAGATTGAGAACCACTGTTCTAGAGACCACAGAATATACCAGACTTGCATTTAGCTTCTGTAACGTGGGGCCCTATGGCAGGAAAGATGATGTAAATCTTGTTCCATCCATCCAGGCATTACTGTATGGCACACACTGTGAACCCAGGAACCAGGTTGTTGTCCTGNAATAATTTCCTCATCTATAAAAAGATGTGTGGCAAAATAAAATTTTTATAAATCATCACAAGTCTTAAGCTATATAGGATGCTGCAATATGCCATTTCCCCCTGCTGCCTACTGTCCAGGCCTGAGTCTCTAGGCTTCCTGAGGATTATGAGGCACCAGCAGTAGAGTAGTGACTCAACATGCTCAGGGTTGGTTGGTTGGCAAATTTGGCTGCTGCTTATTGGCGCAGAAGTACTTTCCTCTAAACTACAAGTACAGACAACTTTTATGGGGTATTAGATCTCTGTGCTGTGTGGCAGGAATTTCCTGTCCCTAAGCTGGCACTATTCTGGTGCCATTGAGACATTGACAGTTGGGAATTCCACTCCAGTTCCTTCAAAGGACAAGAAACAGTAATGCTGTTTTAGCTACCTTTTCTGAAAAGGTCAGACGGGAACATTCCTCTGGGTGTCCTTTGCCGCAGTCAGCTTTCCAGATATCCTGCTGGTCAGTCATGGGCAGATTGCTATCTCAAGTCTTGTACAAGTTTCAAGGGATTCCAGTTTGTGCCACCTGCTACAAAATGCCTGAAAGCAGGCAGGTCACAGCATCTGGAAGTAGTTTCAGATACTGATTCTTTTTTCCTTAGTTCTTTGAGACAGGGACTTGAATTGTACCCTTGGCTGTCCCAGAACTTGCTATGTAGACCAGGCTAGCTCAAACTCATATATATTGACTGGCTTGGCCTCCTGAGTTTTGGGAATGAAGGCTACACCAAGCCAGGCCCAAACCTGATTCTTTCAGTCTTGCTATATAGACCAGGCTGCCCTTGGATTCACAATACTCCTGCATCAAGCCCCCCAAGAACTGGGACTTGTGTATGCCAACACACCTGGCTCACCCATGTTTCATATAGACAGAACAACCGACAAAAGAACTTTATTTATGAAGATGTAGAGGCACTCCAAACACCCGGGGAAACTGCTCCCTATTCGTACCTCAAAACTTCCACTGTGCACCAGTAGAGTGGCCCACTTCAGCACCAAGTTGCATGCAGGTTTGTTTGTTTGACATTCCAGTTACTAGCGATCTAGTTTGTCTCTCTTGGGTGATGACTCAGACATCTCAAGGCTCTCTTGACACACCATCTCTTGGGACTACTTGCACCCCATTTCAGTGCTTCTTTGGGGAGGTACACACAAGACCCTTTTGTCAGAGTCTTTTAAAGCATTACGTCCTCTGAGTCCTGAGGGAAGCCAGGAACATGGCAAAGGGAGACAGAGAAATTAGAAATCAACAAATTAAAGTCTCCAGTCTAAGGGATTAACTCCATGGTTGAAACAGCAGGTTGAATACTGTTTTGAAAAGAAGCACCATGCATTTTTGCGTAGATAGCACACAATGTTTAACAAAGAAAAAAAAACTTAACAGCTTGTTATATAGTTCTGGCTACACTGGAACTTTCTATGTAGACCAGGCTGGCTTGAATTAAGAGATCAGCCTGCCTTGAACTCCCAGGTTGCTGGGAATGTCCCACAATGCCCAATCTAACAAATTGTAGTGTTTAGGCAAATACTCCAAGTTACTTCTCTCAAATGATTGCTAGCCAAACAAAAATAAAGATAAAAGGCACAAATCAATAGTCTGATTTAGAATGAAAACAAAAGGAAGGAATTTCTGTGTACCAGATCATGGCAGGGATGCATCCCAGGAGTATAGCTGATTGTCAAGAATGGAGAAAGTGGCTGCTTGTATAAGAGGATCTCTAAGACAGCAGCAACTCCATTGCCACCATAGGAACACACGGTGGCAACATAGGTCCATGGTAGGGTATTGTGTGAGAACACAGTTAACAGAAGTACATACTGAATACAAATTAGAAATACACAAAATTCCAAGACACCATACATGTAGGACTGTCCCCATATGAAGGGTTCACAAACTGAACTTACAATGTTACAATGTACAGTGTTAGAGAACACTGTAAACAAAACATTCAAATATGGAAACATGACATGTACACAACATATAATTACTGAGGACTTTTAGGTAAGGTTTCCAGAAAACCCAAGAATAGATTTTATATTACAAAATGGTCCATATCGCCCAAAAATGTCTTTGGACTGAACAGTAAAATAATATTTGTTGGAAGCTAAAAACTGAGATAAAGTGCAGGCCATTGGGAGTGGTAAAGCTTTAATTTCTGCAATTTTCTTCCAAGTCAAATGATTTGAGTTCTCATAGCACAGGAAGAGGTGGTAGCTCTCCACAGGAGCGCACTTGGGGTTGACCTTGGGGATGTTCCAAGTCAGGGCAATGCCTGGTGGCTTCAACACCCACTTCACTCTCAGTTCAGGCTTTTGGGGAGGAAGAGTGTCTTGGATTTTGTCTGCCATCTCAGGGAGTGGTGGTGGTGGCTCTGGGAGACGTGGCAGGTGTTCAAATGAATCAAAACCCTACAAATACATTTGCAAGAAAGTTCATTGAGATCATTGGGTGAGCACAGACAAAAGTGGTCAAGCTCAGGTGTAAAAATCTACTTCTCATTCTTCAATCCCTCATATCAAAGCAATGAAATGTTATTTCAAGAAAATAAAGCTAGATTAATGTTTTGTGTGTATACACAAATGTGGGGAGGTCAGAGGACAACCTTACATGCTATCTATATTCCTCATTGCATTAGGCTAGTCTGTCTGGACAGCAAACTCCAGGGATCCATTGTTTCTGCCTTCCTAGCTTCACTTATAATTTTTTAAATGTTGGTTATAGGACCAAATTCAGGTCTTCACGTTTGCACTGCACTTTAATGACTGAGCCATCTCCTGGCCTCTAGATCCAATCTTTTCAAAACATTCTTTTGGAGCTTAGATTTGTTTTGAATGATCCTAGGAACTGGATCCAGCACTCTGCACAAGCTAGGTAAATGTTCTACCTCTGAGCCACATCCCAAGCTGTTGGAATAATAATTTCTACACTGTGAAATATTACTAATCCATAAAGAAGGTCTCAGGCCTTCAGGAGAGCAAACCATCTCATTTCAACATTGTATTTCCAAACATCGCTGTAATTTCTCCAATAACCTTATCAACAATGGTTATTAATCCTAAAATAAATGAAAAACTGTTTCCATTTCTATAGCTTCTGAAAATTGCTAACTCAATTCTTTTTATTATGTAAGTGGATTCACAAGAGCACTTTACGAAAAGCCATCAAGGTGTTTCCTAAGCTGAAATGTGGCTCAGATGCTTCCAGAGTAAAACAGATAAATCCCACTCTGCTGGAATGAACATCTTTTACACAGCATTTCAGATTAGTACCTCATCTCCATTTTCTGCCACTGGGATTATTTCATTTGATCTTAAAACAGCTTTTGAAGATGACTTCAGGGTGAATGCTGGGCTTTCTGTGAACAAGACAGTATAATTTAGAGCTGGAGGTGTATCTCAGTGATAAAGCACTTGTCTACCGTTAAGTGAGTAGGCCCCAGCACTACAAGAAAATGAAAATAAATAAGTAAAATTTACCTGGCACAAATTCCATAGTTTAATCAGTTGTACACCTTGGGTAGTAAATACAATTACAAGCACAAAATTCACATGAATATACAATTTTGACAGAATACATAGAATTTTCCATTAAGGTGACAAAAATTCCCTCTAAAATCAAATCCTTTATTATTGCAACTAGGGATTTGGTATTTATACATGGGAGAGGGATCCAAGAGATAAAGAGGGGATCCAAGAGATGAAAGAGGTAGACTTTTCTGTTAGATCAATAAGGACGTCTACAAACAGTTATTTATAAACACATACAAATATGTAACATATACAAGCTTAGGAATTCAAACAAAAGTCCCACAAGCTAGGGGCACTTTCTCCTGAGGTATGTATTNACATGGAGGGAATTAGGTTAAAGATCTTGGTTGTGGGACAAGGGAGAGGAGAGGAAGAAGACATGGTAAGAGGAAGAGAAAAGGAGGTGGGGATGGAGAAGCTGAGGCGGGACAGAGGGAAAGGTGTAGAAAGGTTTGCGAATGGTTTTGAACAGCTAGGTAGAGAACACATAGAGAAGATTAGAACGGGTGCTTAACACTGGAAAGTACGGGGGCTAGATCAGTGACAATCAGTAACACGATGGGAGGTCTGTCTAGCTTGATGCACCCCTGCAATGATTTGTTTATATTTTTCTTTTGATATATAAAGATTATTAAGATTTTAGATTTTTGTCAGTTTATTTTTACAGTTCTTTTCCTTTTTCNTGTGTGAGTGGGTGTGTATTTGAGACAAAGTCTTACTCTATAGCTCTAGCTGCCTTAGAACACAGAGATCCACCTGCCTCTGCCTCCTAAGTACTGGGACTAAATGTGCATGCCACCATAGCCAACTATTTTACAGGTATTAAGAAACTTTAGAAGAGGTAATAACTTTTTGGTTTTAATTTTGAGAGTCTGCATAGGCTTTTAATCATGCTGTAATTAATCAAAGCTAGGTCTGCTAAAATCAAAGTCTTTAGACTAATCATCACATAAAGTGATAAAACAGCCTTTAAATTTTCAAGTAAATAGTTTAATACAAAGAAAACCAAGAAATATAATTTCTTAGGAGTAACACTTACTTCAAAGTAATAATCAACAAGCCCTGGATAAAGTGACACAGGCCCAGAGAGACCCAACTTTGTGGTGGTAAAAGACAGGACTTCTGCCAACTGGTGTTGGTATGTGTTATCATTAGTAATGCCAATGTCTTAGATATATTCTCCACCTTTTATCCTTATCTACATATAGAAAAAAAAGAGCAACAGTAGTGTTACTGTTTTGTGTTCCCAAAGCAATGGTAGCCAGAACCACATTATTTTAAGATTCTCATTAAAAAGGTGAAAACTGTGGCCCCTAGTTTCCACTTAACCTTTTAATGTTATATTTTGGAAATGACCTACACAGAGATGCAATTTATACTCAAGATACACCATTTCTAAGTTTTGACATATATTTTTGAAATATGAAACTATTACAAAAAATATTAAAAAATATTATCATCCTTAAGCTTTCTCTTGTCTGTGCTTGTTGAGACAAGGTCTCACGTAGCCCAGGCTGGCTTTGAACTCCCGATCTTCTTGCTCTCCTTCCTAGAATTACAGGCATGCACTATTATGGCCAGTTTATCCACAGAAGTTCTTTAGTATTCTTTTTCAATCAACCTATCTCACTTGAAATCAATTGTTTGTTATCACTAATGACTATAGATGGGCAGGGCAGTGTTGGCACACACTTTAATCCCAGCACTCAGGAGACAAGAGACAGAAGGATCTCTGAGTTAGAGGCCAGCAGTTCCAGGAGAGCCAGGGCTAGAGAAACCTTGTCTTGAAAAACCAAAAAGGTTATATTTAGATGAGCTGTATCTCAGTGACTTGACTAGCATGCATGGCCAAGGGATCAATATCTAGCATTGAAAAAGTACTTGCCTTTTCTAGAATCACACACATAATTGAATCATACAAATGCAGGATTATTTTGCCATCATGTGCCATTATACACTGTCCGCATATTTAAACATTTTGTTTCTTGATTGTTAAGGTTATCTAGTTAAGCAATCCATATGTTCATCAGCCGGTAGACTTTTAAATGAAGCTGTTATGAGAAATTATGTTTTTACTGTGTGTCGCTGAATGCGGTGGTACACACACCTACAATCCCAGCAGTTGGGAAACAGAGGTAAAACTGCAAGTTAAGGGGCAGATTAGCTACTTAATGAGATCCTGTCAAAGCAAGTGTGTTTGGATGTGGGTTTTCTTTTCTCTTGGAGAAATATATGGAAAAGACTGGTCTAGTCATACAACAAGACTGTAAGTAATATTTTAAGAAACTGCCAAATTAAGTTGTTTAGCCATTTTACAT
>LZPO01075924.1:8365-22784 GCA_001675575.1 Neotoma lepida
GTGTTAGATTGAGGGAGAGAAGGGAGAATAGAGAGAGACTTGTACAAGAAAGAAGGTTCTCAGAAAACAGCTGAATTCAGTGGAGTGAAGGCTTCCCACGTCTTAAAACAATGTTGTTTCTACTACATAATTCTCCACACCAGACATTTTCAGCCTCCCTCTGATGTCACGTCTCCATTCAGAGCCAGCAAAGAGTTAAAAGTCCCTCTTGTAAGTGTATGGCCAGCGCCTGCAGTGGGTCTTAAGCACTTAGGTTTGCGATGTAATGACACACTGTAACAATCTGTAATATGAAACATCAGCAAAGCTCTGGCTCTGAGGCTCGCTCTTCCCACCATTAGCCATATGTTTGGCTCCTCAGATAGCCAAGCGGGTGTTCCAGCATGCCATCTGGTTTCTATCCACATAGGCAACTGCAAAGCAAGGGCTGTATCCCTCTGGAGCTGCGTGTTTCTTTTTCTCTCTTCTCCCGTCTTCCCTCCCCCCCTCCTCCCAGCTCCTTTGGTTCCCCTGCAAAAGAATTCTCTGCCATTCATCACATGCAAAGAAAATGTTACCTGACCTGGCAGCAGTGGAGCCATTAAGAATGCACAGCTGAATTGTAAACACGCCAGAGGGTCCTTTACATCGCCAGAATCTCTACAAGTCAGTCTTACCCCCCACATTCTCTACCCCCTTCCTCATCTCCTGTGAGTGCTGACACTTGATCCAGCATGTTAAAAATAGGTACATTCTTGACAGATCCAGGGTTTGCTGTGGTGCCCTTCATAGTCACTTCACATACTGACAGTAAGGCTTTAAATTGCCCATGTGTCCACATGCACACACACATTTGTCTCAGCATTCAATCTGCCTGACGTCAGTCTCACACAGGATGACATAGCCCTGACTAAGTGCAGGATCCAATCCCTCCTTCTCCTAAGGTATTCAACTTCTACTGTTTAGTTTTCTGGTGGCTCCCTCCCCTTAAAGAGAGCCTACACAGGGAGATAGCTGCAGCACTTTACAATAAGAACATGTAGCCACTTTTAGCCAGCCGATAACTGACAAAATGATGCTTTCTTCTTTCAGGGGTGAGTGGGGACAGGATCTCATGTATATACCAGGCTAGCCTCCAGCTAACTATGCAGCCAAGGATAATCTCCCTCCTGCCTGCACCCCTGAGGCTGAGCTTATGGGTGTGTGCCACCACACCTGGGTTATGTGGGGATCAAACCTAGGGCTTCATTCATGGAAGATAAGTACTCTGCCAACGGAGCTACCTCCCCAGGCCTGCACTTTCACAGCATGCAAGAACGGCACATGCTGTTGGAATTTATAGGATTTTCCTCGAGTTTCTCCTTTAGAGGATTTGAAGTACTCTATGTGTACTTTGAAGATATTAAAATATCTGTGTATCTGAAGATATTAAAATATATCTTTTGACTGTATATTGGGATATCTGATATACAGAAAAATATTCTTATTTCTGTAAGAATTGCAGCCCAATTTGCTGCATTAGGAGGCCATTAATTAGGAATTAATACTTGCCATATCTTATTCAAAAAGCCGGTTTCTTACATGCCAAGAACAAAAGGAAGACTATCATTAAAAAGTGATTAAGCAGAATGTCAGATTCTATCAACATAGTGNGGCTGGAAAGGACCTGTCAGGGAAGCTCTCTTTATTAAGTCTAACAAGGGTACCAATAACGCCACTGCCTGTGCAGACTTAAGCCCACTGCCCTTGCTGATCCGAGCTCTTATGATCTTAAATATATGTTTTATTAGCTAATAGAGACATTACAATTCTATTACACACAGGTTTTAGAGGATGAAAGAAAAGGGAACTTTTAATTTAGGAAGCTTTAGGAAATTATGCAGATGAGCCCAACATATACGTTATTATTTTAACATGTTCTTAACATACAAATTATTAATGAGCTATTTTACATTTTATACTGGCTTTTGAAACAGCGTAGACATGTAGCATCTCCCAGTGTGTTTTAGTCCTAATTCATGGGCTCTGTGGCTGCCTGTGGACAGACTGTACTGGCAGCACAGATGCAGATCTTATAGACAGTACAGGTCAAAGGATGTGCACAGGTTTTTCTCATAAGCTGACCACACAAGAGCCAGGTGAAGGAGAGGGAATACTGGGCTGGGGAAATGGCTTTGAGCTGCTTGACCAATCCATGCCAAGGATGAAGAGAAAGACATAGCTTGAGGTCAAAATAGGAAAAGTAAGGTGGCATGAAAGAGAGCCAATAGGCATTTGTAGAAAGAATTAGAAAATCTTAAATGATTGGTCACTTAGAAATGAAAGAAAAGGGCTCGAAGACTGTCCAATATGGTTATTGTTGTTGTTGTGTATTTTAATGCTATAATGTATACTTTCAGTGAAATGTCACTAATTGTGTATTTAAGGTGAGTGCTGCATACCTCTACAGTTGAAAAAAAAGCAATGCTATTTATTAAACACATGCTGAGTATTCCTCACAGGTTAGGCAGTGCTGGGTACAGGAAGGGGCAAAGCTCTGGGACACAATCTGAAGCTTTTGCTGTTGTTTTTGAGACAGTTTCTACTATGTGGGGTCTATGCTGACCTTACCATCACTATGAAGCCTAGCCTGGCCTCAGACTCCTGACCTTCCTGTTTCTGCCTCCCAAGTGCTGGGGTCAGAGGTGTACAACACAACACATGGCCACAATCATTATTACTTCTGAGGGGTTCAAATATGATGGGGGGAACTCAGCACAAATTAGAACAATGTGTAAGAGGTCTACAAGATGCTCCCTAAAACGGAACTCAGACTTTTTACTGCAATGTATTCAACAGANTTCTGCTTTGGTTAGGAGTGGATCTCTTAGGCACCAGGGTCCACTTCAATTGACTTTGAAGGGATCCAGGATTTGATTTCAATGTTTGTATTCTGCTGTGCTGAATTAAGAAAATCCCAATACAGGTAACTACAGAGATCACTCACTCTCTGAACTATATGATAAAAACTTGGAGAAACTGTCAGACAGTACCCTGGCTCTTTGCTCTCTTAACGCTTGCTCAGGCTCCAACTTGACACAAAGAAAACTGAACACTTTGTTATTTCAAATACTACGAGCAGTGCCTGCTTCTGTATTCTGGAGATGAATGGATAGGAACATAAAGCTACACTGGTAACTCTAATGGTTTTGCAGTCTTACATTTTATAATTTTTTTTTTTTTTTGGTTTTTCGAGACAGGGTTTCTCTGTGTAGCTTTGTGTCTTTCCTGGAACTCACTTGGTAGCCCAGGCTGGCCTCGAACTCACGAGATCCGCCTGCCTCTGCCTCCCGAGTGCTGGGATTAAAGGTGTGCGCCACTGCCCGGCCACATTTTATAATTTGATAATTGCCTCAAACTTAACCAAAAGCTTTCAAGAAATCTAGTCAGATTTTATTTCAAATTCAGTAACTAATGTAATTAATTGAATGTNTAACCCAACAACTATTTAAATTCCTTAAAACAAGGAGCATCCGAAACATAGAGTGAGCACAGTGACCCTGTAACAGCATGTGGGTTGCCAACCCGCACGGAAGCCTGCAGCCCACAGGGGCTCTGAAGCCTGTGGCAGGTAATCCACTTGCTGAATATGTGTGATGGAGGAATCTTACTGTTCAGTTTATGAGCCTAATCAGGCTGGAATCTACAAAACACAGCTCTGGAACTTCTGATCAATGGTAAGCTGTATGCCAGCTAATCCTAGTTGTCAACTTGACACACCTGGGAAGAGGGACTCTCATCTGAGGAACTGCCTTCTTTAGATTGCCCTGGGGGTGTATTTGTGGGGCATTTTGTTGATTGCTAAGTGATGGAGAAGANTCTAGGCCACCAAGAGCAATGCCACCTCTGGGCGGGTAGTTCTGAGTTACATGAGAAAGCTAGCTGAGTAGATGCTTCCAGTTAGCCTGTAAGCAGCATTGCTCTGTGGTTTCTCCTCCAAGTTCCTGCCTTGAGTTTCTGATTTGGCTCCCCTCAATAATGGACTATAAGATGAAATAAACTCTTCCCTCCTTAGTCTTGAACAACTTGTAAGAAATTCAGATATATATATATATATCAAATGAGCAAAAACCACTATTTTGAAGTTAACTTGATAAATCTAATTCAATGTACTAGTAGTCTCAATGCATTCCAATTTGGTCATGCATTAAGTGTGTGTTTTAAAAATTATAGTTATAAAGATACTTTGAAGTATTAAGATGAAATGCAAATTAAATATTTACAGAGCCTTTCAAATCTCTCCAGGAACTAAGGCAGACCAGGGGTTGAAGGCCATTGGCTTAATAAGCACTTTGAAGTTAAAAGTAAATTGAAGAGGAATCATTGGTACACCACTACATGAGGACCATCAGGTCAGGCCCAAACTTCAGCCAAGAGGAGAAACCATTTCTCATTGCCACGGAAGCAGAGAAGCTGAAAAATGATGCTCCAGAGAGCATCTAGTGAGTTAGACTCAAAGGACCTGGGCCAGTATTGGAGATACATTCTTCATGCCTCAGTGTTTCTCATTGGTTAACTCTTCAACAATTTATTCATTCATTATATACCAGGCACACTGAGAAACTTGGGATACAACAGTGAAGAACTAGAACAAAATTCCTATCTTNGTGGAATTTATAATCTACTGAGGACAGATGATAAACATAGATGAGATTCACAACAGCCATTGTTTTAAAGTGACAAGAACAATAAAAAAAATACTGGAGTCAGAGGAACTGGAAGTATGGAGGAGGTGGCTGCAGCTTTAAATGGGATGACCAGAGTGGGCCTCGTTGAGGACGCACACGATGGGAAACCAAGAAACTGTCATGCAGAGCATGATCTCCAGCTCTACTTCCAAGGATCCTCAAAAGCATGACTTGGAAACCTGTCCCTGGTCAGAAACACTGGTCTGAGGCCCTCTGGGTAATCCGAATGGACCCNGAAATGTGAGTACCACTGGCTTCAAGGGAAGGACTTAAAAGAACATGATGGGCTGGCTGTGGTTACGCACATCTGCAATACAAGTGCCCAGAACCCGAGAGGGGATGACTGAGTTCAAGGCCAGCCTGGGTTAGAAAGGAAGTCCCAGGATCAAGCTCTCCTCCACCCAAAAGAGGAGCACAGCTATGCATTCCACAGAAACTGTGATGAGACCAGGTGTTTGGAGATGAGAACCTTGAGGAGAGGGGTGGGAATAAGGAAGAGAAGCCAAGGGACCCTGGGTCACCGGTAGCCTTAAGGTCTCAGTGAAATTCTTACTCTAAGTGATGAGCTACTGGAGGGTTTCAGGCAGAAGGTTTGATGCATTTCATAAAATGCTGGTGCTGTACTGAGTGGAAGCACTACAGGACTTTCCTCAGAGAAACCTCCTGAATTTTCAAAGTCTACTTTGGGCAGTGGTGTGCCTCTAAGTGTTTGCAGTCAGCACTGAGGACAAAGAACTCTGAGTCACGATGATTGCTGACTGCCATGGTGTAACACTTCTACTTCAGTGATCCCGAGCTGCCAGTAGACTCACAGAATGTGGAGTTGCAGAGAGCAGTGTGCAGCTGGCTCAACACTGACTGTAGGTGGTCCCTATGTCACCTCTAATGTCAAGAACAGTGAGATTTCTGTAAGCTGGGCTGAAAGTGTTAACAAGAGTCCATCAGTCCACATACATGTAGTATCTTCCACAGATGTATTACTGTTCATCAAATACAGACCCAATTCCTTAGGATTTACCACAAAGATAATCTATTACATTCTTTAATTCAGGCATGGGGTTCACACTGCTGATCCCAGAANGCAGAAGGCTGAAGCAGGAAGACTGCCTGAGTTCCAAGCCATCCTGAGCTACAAATGTGAGATACCGTCTCAATGTATTACCTTCCNTAAAGAATGTCCCATTAACACCAAACCCTATTTTCTTAAAAAGAATTATATTTACTTTACTTGGGGGTTATCTGTCATTCCATTTTCTTGTTACCAGAATTACTATTTTATGCACTCAAAAAGTACACTGAGTGGGACTGGCCATGCAGATTACGGTCTGTCTCTCCCAGAACTCACTTGAATCCAGGCAGGCTATTAACAGCCTGGAACTGCAGAACAAAAGTTTCAATTTATTTGAAGACAGAGCCAGGTTTGCATGAGCCTTTATCCATTTGGTTTGCCATTAAGGAACTTGCCCCGCCTATCAGATCGCAGTTTATGAATGACACTAAGAAAGCAGCATCTTCTATCAGAGAAGGGCATTCTGTGGCCTCAGGGGGATGTGTCTGCTCCCACCAGGAGTTCACTCATTCTTCACTCTGCACGGCCCAGCAGGGTGCACCACCCACATTCAGACCCCAGGCAGCCAGACAGCAGTGCTACAAGCTCGCACTCCTGTGAAACAATGGGGTCTTTCAGGCCTCATAATCTTGTGAAGAAACAGGCTAGAACGTCATGGGAAAAATTAGGAAATATGGGAGAAGAAGGCCCCACAAAACGAGGGGTGGAGCNGCTTGCTCTGATGTTCTAATTCCTGAACAAAGAGGAACAACCATGACAGCTCCCTGCCGGCTCTGACTCTACCCCTCAGAAAGCAAAGCTCCTAACTCCCTTCTCCTTTCTTTTCCTAGGTGTTACAGCACCGAGTCACAGACGGCAGGATGAGAAAATTCTAAACCTAAGGAGCAGAGTTCATTTCACAAAGCTTAGCCCGAAGAAAATCATAGTAAGCAAGTCTACACTCCAGCCTTGTTCTNTGATCCAAACACCAGTANAGTTACAGACAACTGGACATCAACAAAAGAGAAAAATGGAAACTCTTCACATGCCCCCACTTCAGGCCTTCCAAATATTTTTGCTGTTAGATCTGACGTAATAGCCACCACTACACCTCAGTCACCCTTCACCATCTGCCAAACTCAATTTCCTAGCCCAGGAGCTGCAATGCTCCATTTTCCACCCCAGCCTCTGCTATGTGTTCCTCCCACCAGACAACATCTCTCTCCAGTTAAGATCCACCTGGGCAATAAGGATTTCTAAGTTAACCAAGGACATCTGTAAGCTACTCAAGAAATGTATCCTCTGCTTCAGTATGTTTTCATAACGCAACTGTATTTTCCAATTGGTCATGTGAACTGGAATGTACTAAACCCCTGAGGATAAACTGACTGAAGTTATTCCTTACCTAGTTTCCAACTCTTGACCGTGTTGTTACCTGTACGATATTATCAGCTTCTGAGCACCACCACACCACAGCTGTTGCCAGCCAACAGTGAAGGCGATGGCCCAATATTTGTGGAAAAGAATCGTAAGTTATATGAAAAAGTTTACTTTGCCTTTAGAAGAATAACACAGCATACAATAAAGATATAANAATGTCTTAAAGGTAAAACAGTTTCAAAAGAAATGTACTTCATAGTAAAAATAAGAGAGTCAAATCAGGATGAAAACTTTGTGACTATCATCACAGACATGTCACCAATATATCTCTCCAAGAACAATTCTGGCTTAAGAGTATTCTTGGGGGAGAAACAATCATTTGACTATGAGGTAGAGTTCAGAGGCAGATAGTGAAATTAGGAGAATTAGGCACAAATTAATCATGCTAGCTGAAACACCCAAGAGGTTGGCCCTCCATCAGAGAGTGCAAAACAAGATCAGTCCACAGAGGAACTCCAGTGTCTCCTCAGGCTGAAACAACTGTAAACTTTCAGGCCAAATTCTCAATCCATTGCTTCAAACCTGGCAGCTGAGCAGAATCACCTGGAGATTTTTGAAGTGCCTCCTGCATCGGTCACATCCCACTCTAAAATTTCAGGGCATCTGAAGTGAAAGTCAGGTCCCTGGTGGTTTTAAAGATCACCCGGGTGGGTCCAATGTGCACCCTAGNTCTGGAATCGAGTCTCCAGCTATGGTGGTTCAGGCTTAGCTCCCAGAGGAAAGAACACAATGATTTACATTAAGGTTAATGGTGCTGATCAGCAAAGGTTAACTTGGACACTTAGAAGTGGGAAATCACTATATTGGCTTGAAAACTAAATCTGTGCTCATCTTCATAATCTGGTGTTACCAGATCTTTAAAAGGCCTTTAAAGGAACTCATGGCTTGGAGACCTTNCATCTGGGTAAGGAAACTAGGTGTGATGGTAGACACGGGCCTGGCAAACAAGAACNANTGGATTGTNACTCCTGAGGTATGAACACAGTCATCAATCTTTCGCTGGCTGAGGGACTCCAGCCAACTCCAGCCATAGAACCTGCCCCCTAGTTAGTGGTTCTGGTTACTGGCTTGCAAACCCAGACTACACAATAACTTCCTAGATTCTGANGGGGCTGGAGCGGGGCCCCTAGTTCCTACCTATCCAAAATTCTCCAAGGGNTTGATGGTTGCATCATACAAATAGCAGAGCGGTTCTGAGAAGGGGCTCTGAGGCCATGCTATGTGGGATCAAATCCTTGTTCCACTAGTTACTAACTATAGCTCAGTTTCTTTGTCTGGCAAAAAGTGAAGATAGTTGATAATCTCCTTTGTCATGAAGTTTAACTTAATGTACCAACGTTTTGGATTGTGGGGAATATTTGGCATGATATCTAGTACAGGGCAAATGCTGGATTCTATGCATGCCATGTGCACATGTGATCCTGGGATAAAGATGAGATGGCATAATGTATACAAAGTACTGTCTCCATACAGCAAATGGACACAAGTCTGCCGACTGTAGCAGGTCAATGCACTGTTACTGGCCATCTTCAGTGTGGATTTTATCCTTACCTTACCATGCAGCAACCTTTGCTTCAGAAACCAGACTTTAAACACCTGGACCATGATGGGAGTGGGGAGGAATTCCTTTGCTCTCTCATATAATTATCAGCAGGCCCCACTAACCACGACAGAGTTCTGCCAAGTCGGGATGGGTACATGGGCTAACTGGCAAAGGCAATGCAGACACTTGGCTATGCCTACAAGATGNTAAACAGTACCACTAGACAACCAGAGGAAACTCAAGCCCTCTATCTCCTAGGGGCACCCAGAATGGAGCTGTGTTTTGTTCAGGATCATGGGGTACGGCTGAGAATGAAAACACTCCCTCTTCCACATGGCTTCCATCCCTGCTGAGGTCACACTCAGAGGCACATGACTATACCAAGATGCAGTCCTCATGGATAAGGCCAGTGTGAGAAGTGAGGTATATGATGGTGCCTTGTTCTCAACAGATTCCCATCACAATCTGCCCAGGACCTTCTCTGATCTAAATTCNACACCCAGCAGAGCAGGGTGTCTTCAGCTGTGCCTCAGAAAACAGTCTTGGTTAGCTTTGTGGCCAAACTGTTTGCTTGAGGATGTTCAGTCCCATTTCTCTAAGGCAATTACAAAAACGTTTAATTTCTCAATTTTGCATTAGATATACCCTTTCACAGGTACACTCACATACTTTTTATTCACTGCCCAAGGACAGGAAACCCTGTCTTTCGGCTACTGAGTCTCAGACACTTTGAATCTTTTCACGGGCAGATGTGACCTTGTCTAGGTTCTACAGTAATTTAAATGTTCTTTCAATCTCATTTCTGCTTGACCCTGGCAACATGACCAACCAGCAAATTTAAATGATGTCAAGTAAAGATACAACGTTTGCATCCTGCTACCAAACCCCCATCTAATTCCAATACAGTGACCCTGAGCCAGAACCTAATCCAAAAGATTATAAAGCTACATCCTGACAGGTTGCCATGGCAACCCGTTAATGTCAACTCTTCCATGTCCCAGGGCTGCGAGTCTCATTTTGAGTCTACTCATATTCTACTATTTCATGTTATAACAACCAACTAAAATGTAATTTGATATGTCAGCAGCCAAACATAATAAGAGATGCCACTTGCTATTACAGCCAATAATAAAAAGGCTTCTAGTTGCTTCTGTTCCAAAAATACAGCAAATCACAGAATATTCTAAGTCTAGTTTTCAAAGAGAAGCTATTTTGCCAGATTTCCTCCATTTTAACCAATTAGTCCATATTTAAGAGAGCCATGGCGATGCAGAGAATTCTAGTGAAAGCTAGACATTATTATTTTCTCAACAGGAAGAAATAAGCTGGTCTTCCAGCCTTCCATAGACACAGTATATCCGATCCAAAGTGGAGAGATCTAACTAGAANATGAACCTTCTAAGGGTACAAATAAACAAGGGTGCCTTCTAAGAAGTTCAACCTTTACTGCTGAAGGAGAGGGAAATACTTATCAGGACTGAACTCCAAATAATCAAAGCACTCCGCTTTAATCAGCAAACCCCCTTCCTCACGCTGTAACAGTTCTCCAGAGGAGAATGTTCTTTTGGACATAATGGGGTTAAAACTCATCCCCGCATGTATCCCTCTTCTCCTGCCTTCAAGGGTGACCCAGGTGGCTGAGAGCCCCAGTACAAGCAGACCCATGTGGAGAACTCCACTGAGCAGTTCCCACCCACTGAGGAAAAAACACTAAATGTCCCTTTGTGTCAGTCCTCATTTATTTTCCCTGTTTCTCAACTAGCAGAAAAATTACTGAGAAAATGTCCATGAGGTCAACAACAACCTAGGATGATGGAGAAATTAAGACATAATGTACACAAACCAAATAGTCAATCTGTAAGACATGGTATTTTATACCATGTAAGATTTTTAATCCTAAAAATAAGGGTATTGTAAGTTCACTGAGGGGCTTCAAGCCAAAAACCTTAAACCAACATGAATATCTACAATCTCTATGTCAGTTTACACGATATTTTTCTAAAATTTTAACAGATTTTCTTTTTCCTTTAAAACCCAAAAATCAGCCAGGCATGATGGCACAAACCTGTAATCCAGCACTTGGGAGGCTGAGGCAGGAGGTTTGTCAGCCTGAGACTGCTGAGAGCCCTCTAGNAAGCTGGAGGTCAGGCTGGGCTGTACAGTGAGACTCTGTCTCTAAAAGAAAAATAAAGCCCAGTTTCCATGAGACTTTTCTTCCCGTCCTCACAATAGCTGCCAGAAAGTTCAAGTCCTGTTTCCACCAAGTCCTTAAACGTTCTGTTGTCATCTCTAATTCTTGACGACTTCTCTTACTTTGTTTTGTCTATTTCACAGGCTGTATCCCTGCAACCAAATGAAATCTTTTTGCAATGATACAGGGTGCTATTCACTAGATAGCTACCACCAAGCCTCAAGCATTTGTGCTGACTGCTATTCTAGTCTGCCTTTCTTTGGTCTGAGGGATGGGGAATTGCACACAAAAAACAGTTCTGCGCTGGGCGGTGGTGGTGCACGCCTTTAATCCCAGCACTCGGGAGGCAGAGCCAGGCGGATCTCTGTGGGTTCGAGGCCAGCCTGGTCTACAGAGTGAGATCCAGGACAGGCACCAAAACTATACAGAGAAACTCTGTCTCGAAAAACCAAAAAAAAAAAAAAAAAAAAAAAAAAAAATCAGTTCACACAGCAATGTGAATTTCTCATATTTGTTTTAATCACATTTTGAATTCATGAGGTGAGACCTGTGTCTTCTCAGCCTGCCCTAGAGAGCTCTGGTGGGCTCTGTGCACACAGATGCCACCTCTAGTAAAATCCACCAGACCATTCAGACTGCTGACCTGGAATAATATATATTTAGGTTTAAATTTGCCGTTTTCAATGCCTATGTGACCCTGGACAAAGTATTTAAGCTCTATGACTTTCAAGTATTAAATCTGAAAACTGGAATAAGAAAGCAAGCCTTTGGGAGAGTTTATGTGATTGATTAATGGTTCTTAGCAAATACAGGTACACCACAGTCAACATTCAATAGAGACCAGCATAGACAGTTTTAAAAATAGGAGGTGGTCAGCGTAAGTTTATTGTCTTTAGAGTTCCCAACTCCATCCACAGGCTCATGTGAGAATTCTCCCAGAGGCATTTCAGTCCCTTGTGATGAGAGAGTGCTACCACAGCCCCTTGGGTCAGGCACAGTATTCCCACTCTCAGAAACTGAGGGCTTGAAGTGTTTTTTGAATTTTCCTCAAGCCTAAGGGCTTGCTTGCTCTAGGCTTTCACCAGCGCAGTGACAGGATGAGAACACTCCTGTTCCTTATCTCCGCCTCCATCAGCACGCCGATGCCTACACCAGGGTATTCTGGGCTGTGCAGATTGGGCAGCTGGTGATGTAGTTCAGTTTCCTGGAAATACAGGCAGCAATTTCCTGTGGCTTCCTCTGTTTTTGATGTAGAGATGAACACATGCAAAGACTGAACACATCAAGAGTCAGAACTTCAGTCACCGGTTCTGTAAATGCTGAAAAACACTGAAATTTCCTCATAAACAGATCAAGAGCAGAGGCTAGGCTGTCTCCCATACAGCATGCTCCCTGAGAGCCCACACAGACCGAAAGGTGATGGTGTGAACACAGACACAGCTGTCTACGGCCTGCTGCCTGAACTGAGAAACACTGCCGTGAACTTGCTTACCAAAGCGACCAAGAAACACCTCCAGGAAGGTCAGANCTTTGCACAAAACAGACTGAAAAAGCTCTTGTCTATGCACAGGACTTCAGTCAAGATTTCCCCAGAATTAGAGGCCAGGTCAGAAAAAGGTCACTCTTTNAAGTGGAAAGCAATAAAAATGTCAAATGAATGAAACTGTTGATGNGATATTCTAAAAGACAGTTTAGGAAGAAAGAGAGCAAGGTACAGTCAAGTTGATCACGAGCCAGGCTCGCTGAAGTGATCACAGTAGGTGCTGAGGACTAGAAGGAACCCATCTTGGCCAACAGNCCCATAGCCTACTGTTGAGAAGGTGGCAGAAGCCGTATGCACACTTACACAGAGGTCAGGTCATTTATGGTAGATTTGGAATGGCTTGGAAAGCTGACTTGACTTTGCCACTTACCAGCTAAGTGACCTTGGGCCTGTGACTTCACCTTCCAAAACCTCCACTGCCTCCTNTGATTTCTGCTTGTCTATCACTGGCTTGCTTCCTCTGTGAAATACTGCTCCTATCCACCAATGGGGACAATGGTGGGTACGGCTAGTTGCTTGGCCCAAAGACAAGCATTATAACAAATTGTTAAGTAGCTTGTGTTTAAGATAGCCTGTCCTTTTTTCAATTGAGAAAGTCTCAGTTAACACAGCTCACTTATCAAAGTTGCTGTGACAATTAAGGACACAAAGAAGATGCAAGAGGGCTGGGAAGATGGCTCAGGGGATAAAGTACTTCCTGCAGAAGCCTGAGGACCTGAGTCTGATCCCCTAGAACCCACACACAGAAAGGCTGTGTGATGGTGTGCGGCTGCAATCCCAGCTGATGTGTTGGATGCAGAAGGAGCCACTCTTGGCCAGCCTGGCTAAGCAAATCACCAACTTCAGCCCACTGAATGGAAAAGGAGGCCTCTTACTTGAACAGACTAGGGCTAAATGGTAACTGGACATCATGTGGTCTTATAAGAGGGGGCTAGGAGACTGTGCAAAGTCATTCTCTCTCACCCAGGAGCATCAAGAATCTTATTTTTAAGGCCTGGAAGGAGTTGAAAGTGCAAAAACAGGCCCCAAAATTANATATTCATTCCTACTACATGTTGTTACTACCAAATGTATCTACCAGGCTCAGAGACATCCTGGCTTCTCTATAGGCCACACGAAATTCCTCGGCTGCTGGGCCCAGTACAGTTTATTTCCTGAGTATCTCTCTATTTCCTTCCACTTTATTTGCCTCATAGAATGGTTCCCTCTGGATTTAACCAGATAAATGCTGTGAGCTTGCTGTGACGCCACTACTTTCAGTGAACATGTGTTTTATATCGCAAGAACATCTGGCCATATCCATTCATTTTGTAACATGACAGAGCTTGAGAAAGCAGAAATGTTTCTCTGAATAACCCCCAAATTCATTAAAAAAAAAACACCCTGAAATACAACACAATCCCTTCTTGCCAATGGTTACATTGCCAACTTTTCTGAATGAACCTGTTGGGAAACATCGAGATCTATGAATAAATTAGCTGTGATTTCTATCGTATGTTCCATACCCTCTGATAAGGAAGAATGGCTAAAAAGAAGGTTGATTACNTCCAAGATGGAGATCCACTGTGACAGAGACTCAGGGCCCTGGGAGAGGGGTGGACAAAGATGACCAAGGAAAGGGGGTAAAGACCTAACGAGGTCTTGCAGGGACAGCAAATGAGTCTGAATTTAAAAAGCCATTAGTCACTCTAGAAATCAATGTACCTCACATGTTAATATCAGAAAACAGGATCCTATTTTGTTATTTTATGAATTAGTACTTAACAGGCCTCATTACTAGTTTAAACTAAATTAAAACAATAGTTCTGTCCCTTAGTTAAATATATCTGTGCTAAGAATAAAATAATATTCTATATGAATCTACAAAAATTTTTATAATAGTCTTAAATTCTCCCTAGGGAAAATGCATCTTCTCTCTCTCTCTCTCTGTCACTTAATTATCCACCCA
>LZPO01075924.1:32519-47276 GCA_001675575.1 Neotoma lepida
CCAGACCCAGACAAGACCAGACCAGACCTAGACCCAGACCCAGATTAGACCAGACCAGACCTAGACCCAGACTAGACCAGCTTGGCCAGGCTGGACCAGATCAGGTCTCAGGGGAAACTAGTGTTCCATTAATTCTGGCAAATACAGTTGAAGGCTTGAACTTGTGATCTAAATGGAAGAACAAGATGATTCATATGTTCCTTAAGGAAATAGGAAGTCTAGTGACCAGGGCTGAATGAAAGGAACAAGGTTTGAACTTAAAATGAATGTTTTTCAAATTCTGGGCAAATTGGCTAGAATTTCCTCTTTACTTTTATCATCTACATTAAGTATATATTCTTCCAGTTGAAGAAAAGTTGAATTAGAAAAGGCAGAATTTATGATAATTAAGAAATACTACAAATAAATCTTTTAACAACAAATGGTGGTGGTGGGTGGAGAGATTGCTCAGCAGTTTAAGAGTGTTGGGGGCTCTTTCACAGGACCCAAGTTCAGTTCCCAGAACCCATGTCAGGTGATTTCACAACTGCTTTTAACTCCAGCTCCAAGAGATCCAACACCCTCTTCTGGCCTCCTCAGGCATCTCACACATGGCATACACACACACACACACACACACACACACACACACATGTATAACACATAAATAAAAATAAATCTAAGGAAAAAGAAGCAATAGTTGCCTTATGGACCACCCTGGCCAGGTGTGAACCATACCTGTAAGCCCCACACTCAAAAGGCTGAGGTAGGAGGATTGTGAGTTTGAGGCTAGCCTGGCCTACATAAGGTCCTGTTTCAAATCAAAACAAAACTCACCTTAACTTGGGAAGGCAGTCAGGGTTCCACTTAAACCATTCCACTTAACACCGTTTAAAAATAGATTTACTTGTTAAGTAAGAAATAATTTTTCAAAACCACATCCACTATGTCATTGCTCTTATCCATTCATTCAAGAACTAAGGCAGGGCTGCTGTTGGCTCTTTCAATCCATTCACTGAGCAGTCAAAATTCCTGCCCAGTGGAGTCTCCTTCCTACATCCACAAAACTGTGCAACCGACTGTGGGAGAGAATGAGATTTAAAATAATAACAATAACAAACATTTCAGGGCTTTAAAATGGAAATTCTATAGATCTGTTACACAACAATTTAAATATAACTACCACCTCTGAACTATACACTTAAAAAGANCATACATATTGTGTTTATTTAACCACAATTTAAAAAATACTAAAATAAATTTAAAACATAAAAATTTCCAATGTACACTGAGTATTTACCATGTACTGGCTCTGCTCCAAGCTAATCCTCACAACACCTGGGAACATAAAGACCAGAAAGGCAAACACCTTAGCCTGGGCTTGTGCAACACCCGAGACATGAGCTGGTCTGAACCGTGAGTTCCTGGAATGACGGGAGAGACCCTGTCTCAAAAAAAGGGGGGGGAGGGGTATATAGTAGTAGCAATCATTAGCAGTACTATCTAATTGTACCTAATTAGTAGTAGCATCTAATTGTAATCACCTATTTTCATCCTTCAGTTTCCTCTTTGTAAGGTGATGATTTACCATCCAGCTAATGCCCTTTTGATGGTGATCTGTCTTAAAACATAGGCACTGAGAAACCCACTTTCAATCACACCGAAGCCGTGATATTCTTTTCCTACGAATGGAAAAAGAAGTGCAGAAGATGGTTTCTTTTAAAGCAGACATTACAGAAACTGTAAGTATTTTTAGCCCTTTGTACTTTTTTATCCAGCAGCCTGGCTGAGAATAATACAGAAACACTTAAAAATAGCCATTCAGTTCTCTGAAAATCATGAAATAGCTTTGCACATGCCCAGCACCTGTGTGACACATCTTAATCAATGCNACTTCGCTAGTCATATAAAAAGAGGGAACCTTTCAGTTCTAGAATTGGTCCCCTTTAGAACCAAATGTCTCCCCAGGACGCACAGCTCAGCTCNCCTCTCTCTCCCAAACTTAGAAGGTACACCTGGGCTCAGTCCCGAGTAGCTAATAAAGTTGCAGCTTTTGCTTCCATTACTTGCTCATGTGACATGAGAAATGTCCTCAAGCAAGGGCCTTTAGAAGGACAGGGTTAACTTGGTTCTGTAACTTGTACATGTTTTCCAAAGTGACCTGGGAACAGACATTTGGAAAATGGATGATGGTGGTAGAGGACAGCCTCTGAGAGGCTCCTCCTGCCACAGGATGAGAAAGTTCAATCCATGAAGAAATGAAGGAAGGGAGGAAGAAAGGATGGAGGCAGGAAAAAAAGAAAAAGAGGGACAGAGGAAGGGAGGGAAGAGGTGAGGAGGGGATGGGCACAAAGGAAGTAAGTCGTTTAGAATCCATTGTGTTCAGGTACTTTGGCTGAGCATCAAGCGTTCACCCATGGTTCTGGCAGCAAAACTAAAACAGGTCTGAACACATAAGAAAGTCATCATGTCCAGGCGGTGGTGGCGCCACGCCTTTAATCCCAGCACTTGGGAGGCAGAGCCAGGCAGATCTCTGTGAGTTCAAGGCCAGCCTGGTCTACAGAGCAAGATCCAGGATAGGCATCAAAACTACACAGAGAAACCCTGTCTCGAAAAATCAACAAAAAAAGTCATCATCTGTCACCAAAACACAAGGCACCAACTTGAGACTGCCTAGGTGTCCTTATTTTATTTAACAACACAAAGAGTCATACAGTGTGGTGCTAGACAGCTTTTCCTCTCTAACCAAACTTGATGTAGGCTCGACGGCATTATTCTCCTTACCAAAATTCCTNGGAATGTGGAGAGATGCATGAGGTATCAGTAAGACCTAAACTTTCTACTCATCTTAATTTTCCTTCTTATTTCTTTCCTTAAAATTTNGAGGCTGGAGAGATGACTCAGCAGTTAAGTACACTGGCTGCTCTTCCAGAGGACCCGGGTTCAATTCCCAGCATCCACATGGCAGCTCATAACTGCTTATAACTCCAGTTCCAGGGGATCCGACACCTTCACACAGAAACACATGAGGGCAAAACANNAATGCACATGAAATAAAAATAAATAAATTACAAAATAAAATAAAATATGCAGCTGTCAGAAAGCAGGCTGTCTTTCTGCTGTCATTCACCTTCCCTAGGCAAATGATCAGGTCAGACTCTATGTAATGCAAAAGTCAGAGAATGTAACCTGACAGAAGTCTATATTCACAGTGATAAGAACAGTAATTCAGAAAATATACTGCTATAAAACAAATACCATGGATGCTGGAAACAGACTATACAAAATAGTTCTGACATGGTCAAGAATGGGTCCAAACCGCTAGAGTCACATTAGGTGTGTTTAAATGTGAAGTACTATTCAGTCTGCCCATCACGGTTCAACAGCTTACTGATTCAACACAGGCTAAGGAATAGGGTGCTAAAGGCTAACCAAATCATTATTCTCAAGGCCAGGCTAGTCATAGTCTCACCATGTGTGGCTTTAGTCAAAGGCTCACCATGTGTGGCGTCAGTCAAAGGAGAGCAACTTTTTATCTTGATGTTCCTTCAATAAAACTGGAGAGAGCAGAGAAAGGGAAATCAGAGCGAGTAGTGGAGTCCTCTANGGCAAACAGCAAGGGGAACTCAGTGTAAACAACACTTCTTCTTTAAATGAGTGCAGCCTTGTCATCTGGATTGATAATTTTCTCTGTCGAATANATTTCTTATATATAGGAAATAAGAGTTCTAAGAGGAGAGATCTGTATTAGATGGATGTCGAGCCCAAGATGCCTAAGGTCCTGCTCAACTCAAATAATCCCATGGGGTAAAGCACAATACTCCTCATGAAATGAAATACTAAGAGCTGGCCTCTGGCTGTTTCTAGGATTTTCTTCATCATATATTTAAGTTTGTCTTTTTAGCAAGCTAGTAAATTAAAGGCCCCTCCAATGTTATGAAGAATCCAAGGGTGTCTGAAAGAGAGACAACGCAATAAGAACTCTGTATGTTCCATACTGACCTGAAATTGTTAAACATGGAAGCCTTAGCTATTAAAGACATTGACTTCTTTATGGTCAAATATATCAAATATATATGTGTGTGTGTGTGCAAATGTGTGTGTAAATATATTTATATGTTTATATATTTACTCACACAGAGAAATAAGTAAATATAACACTAATACTAATTTTGTTAAATTTTAAAATAAAATTATTTATTGTGTGTATGTGCATGCACACACATGTATGTGTACAGAGGTTAAATAAAGAACAATAGGTGGGAATCAGCCTTCCCCCACATGGGTCCTGGGGATTGAACTCGGGTTGCCAGGCTTAGTGACGAGCACCCTCACACACTGAGCTGTCTAGCTCACCAGTCCCACTCCACTGTTTTTTTAAAGTAATTTCTGCACAAAGAATTCTTATTTCAAAGAAGGTCCTTCTGTAAAAAGTTATACAAGATGGCTTCTATCTGGTTGGTATTTCAAAAATAGCTTTCAGGATATTTTCATTCACGTATAAAAATTGGAATGCAGATGGGTTAGTAACAAATCTCAACCACCCAAGATCTTGAGAAACAGAACAAACAGTGATAGAAATCAAACAAAAAAAGATTAAGGCATATTAGAAAAATATATAGAAACACATCAATAGATTTGAATGCTGATATTTAACACAGATCTTGGCAAATTGTTGATGACTACCAGTAGTGACTAGAAGCAAACACTCCTAGCAGACAGATTCAATCAAGTATACAGAATAATTTGTTCAGGAAAAATAATGTGTGTGAGACTTCCCCAGATCTTCTAAAAATTATTCTGAAATANNCAATAAGCATAAACTGATAAAGTGTGTTAATAAGACAAGGAAGGTTGGTGGCTCTGAGGGCAGAGTGTTCAGGTATCCTGTGGGTACTGGTATGCCATCTTGCAAACTCAGCTAGGGAAGATTTCAACTGGCTTTAATAACTGCTTGTCACATCTTTGAATTTCCAATGGCTGTAAGGAAGTGAAGAGTCCAAAACAGAAAAGGAAAAAGCATTACCTTATGCTTCATATCTGTTTATTATATTTTGAATATGTGTCTTACTCAAGTTGAGTATCCCTTATGTGAAGTGCTTGAGGCAATCAGGTACATTGTTTTATTTGTTGTTGTTGTATATATGATTTATTTTTATTCATATATTTCATTGTGTGTGCTGTATGTGTGTGGNTGTCTGAGGAGGCCAGAAGAGGACATTGGACTGACAGACATTTGTGAGTCACCCAACACGGGTGCTGGGAACCAAACTCAGGTTCTCTACAAGAGTACTATTTGCTCTTAACTGCTGAGCTAGCTCTCTAGCCCCCATCACAGTATTTTGGATTTGAGATTTTTTTTTCTAAACTAGGGCAGGGAGAGTGTGTGTGTGTGTGTGTGTGTGTGTGTGTGTGTGTGTGTGTGTGTGTGTGTGTGTGTGTGTGTGTATGTGTGTGTGTGTGTATACTATGTATATATGAGAGCTCTTAAGAAAAGACCCAAGTTAAAATAAAAAAGTCAGTTATGTTTCATGCATATCTTATCCCCCCAGCCTGAAGATCAATCTTATACAGTATTTCTGGTCTAATTGCATTTTGACTGTAACCTGTCACAGGGTGTCAAGTGTGAAACTTTCCACTTGCAGCATTATGCCATTTTCAGAAAGTTTCAAAATCTGGAACATTTAAAATTTTTGGAATAAATATGCTCATCCTATATTTGAGAACTATGTCCTCTTAGATTTTTGTTGAACAATAAACAACTACAACCACAAATATAATAATAATAATAATAATGATAATAATAATAAAAAACCCAGTGCCACCCAACCCAACATCCTAGAGGATTTCTAGGAAGGTGAGAAGGATCCAACAGAGTCTGGCTGTGTGCAAAGCCTTTGTCAGGTCATTATCTTCCACTGAAATGTATTTAGCATACATTTTTAGAAAGCCTAAGGAGCTATTATATTTCAAGCTCAAAGTGGTCTCCTGAGGATTTATAGAATATATACTCCATATAACCAACCGAAGTTTCCATTTGACTCCATTAATATGTCAAGACTGTGAAATGGGGATCTCAAACTGTTGACTTTTCCAGTATCGGGGTGGTNGCACTCTGGCTCCCCAGCACATCCTCTTGTATATTTCCCTATATATAGCACAAAGTGTTTCTCTACCACAGTGAGAGATGTAAGAAGTCAACTATGGGCTTTTTCTATCTTCTTTTTTGTACATTTTTCATATTATTTGTGGCCACACAGACTTTTCTTTTCAAACTGAACTCCATTCTGTCTGCTATTGCTTCTCCATGGCCATCAGGATTCATACATTTTCATTTAGCATTTATTCATTATAAATTAAAATTGTATGCTGTGGGCAGTTCACACACCAGCCCAGTCTGGTGNGTTCCTCAGAACCTTGCTCACCTGCANGGTCTCCACACTCCTAGGNTTAGCTAAGTTTGCCTAGCCTATGCACTTGCCCTGCCTAGAGAGTTCTCCAGAACTTTACTTGCCCACACCATCAACACCCTCCCAGGCGTAGCTGGGGTCTGCCCAGCCAGATCTGGTTTCTACACCAGCCTTAGATCTACACTGGCCCATGTCATCCCCATACTCTCAAGGGTCCATCTCAGCNTGTGTATCAGCCTAACCTAGTGAGGGCAACAGAATCAAACTTTCACTCAACAAAGTCAGACTAGAATCTCATATGATACATATAACCAACGAAAGAAGTCCACATGACCAGGTCAGGTCGCCGAAACACAAACAGTATGACAGGCCAAGACAATATGCCCCCTGCCAATGCACTAGTCCTACAGATACATTTTCTAATGAGAATGATTTAGATGTCTAAAGAAAACGCAATCCGAAACAAAGATAGAATTGAAAAACTCAGTAACTCAAGTCGAAAACATGGGGGAAAGCCTCACCAGGAGAATGGATCGAGCAGGATACAGAGTATCACGTCTTGAAAATAGAGGAACCACTTGACTAAGGAATATGAAAAAAAATATAAAATCCCACTAAAGGACTATGCAGGAAACGTGAGATAATGTGATCAAACCAAATCCATAAATTATGTGTAGAAAGGAGGAAGAATCCNGGGGCAATGGCATAGACTAGGTCTTCAGGTCCACAGAAGAAAACTGCCCCCAGTCAGGGAAAGACACATCTGTACAGACACAAGATCACATGGGACACCAGACAGCTAGGACCAGAAAAGAAAACCCCTACTGCACAAAACCACTGGATACCNAGAACATAGAGGGGTCACTGACAGCTGCAGGAGAAGAATCACAAGTCACATATACAGGAAAACCCATCAACACAGCAGCTGACTTCTCAATAAAAACTTTAAAAGTCAGAAGAGCCTGGAGCAATGCAGCTCCACGTTCTAAAAGACCACAAATGCCAGCCCAGATNACTTTATCCAGAAAAACTGCCATAATAGAAGATGAAAGAAAAACTTCCCATGGTATAAATAGGCTAAAAGAATTCCTGTTCACCAAGCCATCCCTACAGAGAACAGTGAAAGTAATACTTCAGACTGAGGAGAGGAATAAGCATAAGAGGCNGCAGAAAGTAAACAAATGAGTCTATAATTATAGAAACACAAAATAGGACTAAGAACACAAAAAGAAAAGAATGACATCAGTCAAGGCACACTTTCCAATAGTAACCTTCAATATTAAAGGCCTCAATTCTCCAATCAAAAGACACACCTTAACTGAATGGATTAAGAAACAAAATCTCTCTTTTGGTGTCTGTAAGAAACTCATCTTGGGCTGGAGGAATGGTTCAGCCNTTAAAGGCTAGGCTCATGACACACATCAAGAAACTCACCTCACCTTAGAGGTACCACCTTAGAGTGAAAGAATGGAAAAAGTAGCTAAGCAAATGCAATCAGGAAACAAGCAGGGATTACTATACTAANATCTGACAAAATAAACTCCAAACTAAACTTATCAGAAGAGATGAAGGATACTTCAATCTCACAAAGAGAACAGTTAGTCAAGAAGACATTACAATACTAGATATATATATGTACAAACTGTGATGCACCCAATTTCATAAAAAGTATACCAATGGATTTCAAGACACAAACTAACCCCAACTCAGTAATAGGTGATTTCCATACTCTACTCTCCCTAATAGGTTGTCTGGACCAAAAATAAAGAAACAAACTAAATGAATTTGTTTAAATTTATTTAAATTTATCCTGGGTCTTTTGTGCTTCCATATGAATCTTACGATTTTTTAAAAAAATTAAATGATATCATACATCAAATGGACCTAACATTATCTACAGAATATCCCACCCAAACACTAAAGAATGTACATTTTATTCATCACTCCATGGAAGTTTCTCTAAAATAGACCACATACAGGGACACAAAACAGATACAGAAAATGTGAAATAATTCTGTGTATCCTATTTGACCACAATGAAATAAAACTTAAAATCAATAACAAGAGGATCTCTAGTAATTACACAAACTCGTGGATCTTACATGACACACTACTGAATGATGAATGGGACAAAGAAGAAATCAAGAAAGAAGTAAAAAATTCATAGAATTAAATGAAAGTAAAAACACAACACAACAAAATCTCTGGGACACACTGAAAGCAGTCGTATGGGGGAAATTTATAGTTCTAACTGCCGGCATTAAAAAATCACAAAGAGCACAAATAAATGACTTACTGATACAACTCAAGAATTTGGAAGCCAAGCAGTGGCGCGCACCTTTAATCCCAGCACTCAGGAGGCAGAGGCAGGCGAGTCTCTGTGAGTTCGAGGCCAGCCTAAGCTACATAGTGAGTTTCAGGACAGCTCCAAAGCGATATAGAGAAACCCTGTCTCGAAAAACAAAACAAAACAAAACAAAAAAAAAAATTTTGGAAAACAAGAACAAACCAAACCCAAACCCAGTAGACAGCAAGAAATAACAGAAATCAGAGCAGAGATTAATTAAATAGGAACAAAGAAAATAATACAAAGATTCAATGATTCTAAGAGCTGAGTCTTTGGACAGGTAAACAGGATCGACAAAACGTTAGGTCAATTAAACAACAGAAAGAAAGATGAAACACAAATTAGCAGAGTCTGAGATGAGCAGGGGAAAATTATGATACCAAAGAAATTCAGGATATTAGAAGGGACTACGTTTTTTTAAAGTTATACTCCATCAGGTTGTAAGAGTTGGAGGATCAGGGAGTGTGCTATGAGACTGAGTCTCCTAGGAATGTCAGAAGCTCACCCATAAGCTCACCATCGTGACTGTCTAAATGTGAGCTGAAAAAGGACACCAGACATGGGAAAGTGGATGGGGAAAAGGCCAGGAGGTCTCAAACCTGCACAAAGAACTACAGACAACTAAGGAATGCTGAGAGGGTGAGAAGTAGTGTTCCCCAGGGAAGAGCACACCAAGGGGTTATCCAATACCAAATGGTCAGCCCTGAAAATGCACACACAAGTAGCACTACACAGACCGAGCAGGTTATATTTAGGAATATCTTTGTATATACATACATGCATGTAGTAACAATGACGAAAAGGTCATNAATTTCAAGGAACAAGGAGGGGTAAACAGATGGGTCTGGAGGGAGGAAAAAGGAGGGGAGAGGATGTAATTATAATCTCAAAATAAAAGAAACAATAAAAGTATCTATCTTAACAGGTACGAGGACATATTTTGTAATGTTTTAAATTTCACGGCCATGGGCATCAATGGCGTGAATCTTTNCACACACCAGTTTGTCATTTTCATGTCTACTTTGGAAAGATATTTATCCAGGGCTTCTGCCCACTTTGAAGTTGGGTTGTTTTGTGTGCTCCTGCCCCGGTTGTTTTGGCATTAGCTGTCATGTAACAGAGGCTAATAAAAGGTCAATATTTATCCTCACAGATAACATGGTTTGCATGGTTTCCCAGGCCATAGTCTGCATTTCATGTTGTTTCCTGTGCTGTACGTAAGCTTTCTATTTTGCTTCAGTTGAGCATTTGTGTATGTGCACGTTTGTGCATGCATGCCTGTCTGTTCACGTCTGTGCGTGTGTGCACCTGTGTGTGTGCATATGCCTGCATGTGTGTGTGTGTGTGTGTGTGTGTGTGTGTGTGTGTGTGTGTGTGTTTGCTTTTGTTACCTAAGTTTCTGGTATGATTTAAAACAAGTCTAGGAGTGTCAATATCCAAGAGCACTGCCCTATCTTCTTTCCTACAAGCTTTAGATTTTGCTCTCATGGTGACTTTAATGTACTTCCAGTTGAGCGTTGTGTGCAGTGAATGACGAGGGCCATTTTGCCTATGGAAATCCACTCTCTCTAGAACCATGTAAGGAGGAAACCTTCCTTTTNTCCACCGTGTGCTCTTGACGTCCTTGTTAAATATTAGCTGACCACATGTGGGAATGTGGTGTCTCCAACTTCATCTTTCTCATAATTGGCTTAGCTAGTTGATGTCTCTCATGGTTTCAAAGGAATTTTAAGAATTGTTTTCTTCTAATCCAGCAAAGACTTATTAGAATTTTGATATGCCTGGTATTGAATCCACATATTACTCTGGACAGTCCTGGAATTTAAAAAATATCAATTCTTATGATACATGAGCATTGGATATCTTTATTTACCTGTATCTTCTTCAATTTCTTTTATCAAAACTAGATCTCAGGGTATACTCCTCTCACATCCTTGACTCCATTTATTCCTAAGTGTTTTATATTTTTAAATACTGCTATGAATGTCTTGATTTTTATTAGCTAGGTTGATATTTGTATATAAAATGTTACTGCTCTTTAGATATTGCTTGTTGTATCCAGCAACTTTCCTGGCCCCATTGGTTAGTTCTAACAGTCCTTTGTTGATCCTTGACAGTTTTTTTTTACATATAAAATTTTTATATATAAAATTTTATCTCCTCCTTTCTGCTTTCCTTTNTCTTGTCTAACTGCTCTTACTAGTACTTCCAACACTGTAGAAAAGAAGTTCCAGCATGGCCATTTTCACTTCATATTGTATCTTAATCAGAAAGCTGTCCGTTTCTCCTGGGATCATGTTGTCAGCCATGGGTCTGATGAAGGACTTCGTCACATTGGGTCTCCTCACACACTTGTAGTCCTGAGAACCGTTACTAAGAAAGGGTGCTGGCAGACAAACTGTGTTTGGAAGGTCTCTACTCCCTTACAAGAGCATAAGAACCACGGCTATGATTCTTTTTAGGGTGTTTTATAACTTACCTGTGAAGTTATCTGGTCTTGGCTTTTCTTTGCTGGGAGATTTTTACTTACTGCCTCAGTCTCTTTGTCTACTGGTCTGCTCAAGTTTTCTGACTTAACTTTCCCTGACTTAATTCNGAGATTGGTATTCTTCTAGGAACTTACCCATTTCTTCTCTTATCTAAACTGTTGACATATAAGTGCTTACAATAGTACTGTGTGAGTCTTCTTACTTTGGGGATATCTGTTGTAATTTATGCACTTTCATTTTTTTTTCCTTTTTCATCTTTTGTTGACTATGTATAGGTTTATATGTATGCTCTTGTACAAATACAGGTTCATGTGTGTACATGCAGTCTCCAAGGCTCACGTCTGGTGTATTTTTCAATTGTTCTCTATCTTATATACTAAGANAGGGTCTCTCACTGAACCCAGAGCTTGCAGTGTATACCAGTCTGGCTTATCCAGCTTGCACTGAAGCCCATCTCTGCCTTCCTGTGCTGGAGCTACAGGCAGGCTGGCACACCCACCCAGCTTTTATGTGGGTCTTAGGGAATCCAAACTTTGAACTTGAGTCCTCCAGAACAAGTAATTTATGTGCTGAGCCATCTCTCCAGCCTTTATTTTCATTTAAAANTTTTTGAATATTCTCCCTTATTTTTCCTTAGATTAGGTATGGGTTGGTCCATTTTGTTTTTAAACCAACTCTTGGTATGATTATCTCCATGGGTTTTTTGGTTTTTATTTCATTCTAATTTTTATTCTTCTTCCCACTAATTTTGGGTTTCATTTTTCTTTCTCTAATTCTTTTGGGTGAACTTTCAGACTGTTTATTTGGAATATTTCACTGTTTTAAATCTAGGCTTTGTTGATGTAATCATCCCTATTGGAGCATCTTGGGTGTAGCTTTGGAAGTCTGCATTTCCACNGTCATTTGCCTCAAGATATGCTGGTTTCCTTTTTGAGTTCTTCTTGGTAAACTGGTTGTTTGGGAGAATGTCATAAATTTTCCAAGGTTCTTTCCATTATTAATTCCTACTTTCATACTCTTATGGTCAGAAATAATTCTATGTCTAATTTTCATTTTCTTAAAAATACTAAGACTTGTTTTGTGGCCTAACATATAGCCTGTATCAGAAATGGTTTTGTGTGCACTAGGGGGACGTGAATTCTGCTGCTGCAAATAGAAAATTCTATATGTGCTCATCAAAAGAGCAACTGAAGCTCAATGTTGGCTTGCTGGTGTTCTGTTGAGATTGAACGGTAATCTTTATAGCATCTAGCATTATCTTACTAATACACAAATATTGACTATGTTCTTCCTGTTAGACTAGAAACTCTTAGTTTATAGATTAGCTCTATAAACTAGGAAAAGGTCGTAAACGTAAAAATCTCTTGAGGACGAAAGCTAGAGACTGCACAAGGTATTTCACACTGCACCTAAGAACATGGAAAGAAAAGNAAATGGACTTCAACATTCAGGCCTNAGGGCGTTCTTTTTTGTNTGAATTTATTTATTTTTATTTTATGTGCACTGGTATTTTTCCTGCANGTCTGTCTGTGTGAGGGTGTCAGGTCCCTTAGAACTGAAGTTACAGATAGTTGTAATGGATGTGGATGATGGGAATTGAACCCAGGTTCTCTGGAAGATCAGTCAGTGCTCTTAACCTCTGAGCCATCTCTCCAGCCCCCCATCAGGAGTTCTTAAGCCAACACAACTCACTGGAAAAATCGTGTATCCCACAGTAATGAGCCTTCAATAAAAGCTCTATTGTGGTCCATTATCAACTTGGAGAACCTAGAGGTTGAGTGTGGTCTTAAAACCAGTGCAGTGGGCTGTGGTGGGGCAACAGCTGGATCCATTGACTATGCTTCCAAGTGCAGATCTGGATGTACATTCCATGGATCACTCACTCCTCAAATACTCAGCTTTCAAGCCCCACGTCTCTCTCCTCTCCTCATCTTTGCCTATCTGGATGGATCCTTTCTTCCTTTGACTCTGTGAGTGTTCCCCTGTGTGGCATGAGCCTTCCTGAACATTGCCGTCTCTGGACTCTCCTGCCCTGAGTTTTGGCATACCCCAACCCAAGTTTTCCTCTNTCCCCTCACACCATTCCTTCTAAGGCCTCTCTGAATATGCCTTGTCATCAAATGTCCACTTCCCCACTCTTTTGTCACTGACCTCTGCTCTGTCACCACACTAATATGCCCTCAGATGTTATTACAGATATCATTCCATTAATTTTTCTTCCTCTTCCTTATTAGCAGTTCTCGCCTTTAGAATACACACATGCTCAAGATTTCAACCTCAAAAACCAACATTAAAAAAAAATTCTTGCCCATCTTGCTTTCATTTCCCTCACAGTATAAATGTCTTAGTTCTTATTTCTCACTACTCATCAACTGTTCATGACAGTTCTACTCAACTTATGAACTGACAAGTCCAGGGGGCATGCTCGGCCTCTGTGTGGCATCAGCCTTCCTGAACACTGCCATCTCTAGACTCTCCTGCCCTGAGTTTCAGCATACCCCACCCCAAGTTTTCCTCTTCCCTCTCACACCATTCCTTCTAAGGCCTTTCTGTATCTACCTTGTCATCAAATGTCCACTTCCTTGCTCTTGTATCACTGACCCCTGTTCTGTCACCCATATTAATATCACACCTTGATCTCATGACCTATCGTACACCCATACCTAATGGCATCACCNATGAAGTTGCCTAAACCAGAGACCTGGATGCTATTCTCAGCCATTTCCTTTCTGTCAGTGTCTGCATTTGTCCAATAAGGTTTGAGGATTCTGTTCCGCTGGTCCTNAGAACAACACATAGCTTTAGTCCACTGACCATCACTTCTCCATGGACTTATAAAGGAGCACAGTGGCTACTCCTTTGGCCCTGGATTACAGTTCCTCTTTGTTGCATCACTATATTGCTGCAATTATAGTATTTCTAAGCACAAATTTAATCATGAAACTTCTTTTTAAGAGGTCCTGAATTAAAGAACACAGCTTTGTTTCCTGCTCACCAAGCTATCATAGACAGAAAGAGTTTTAACTTACAGTAATTTCTAACTTGCAATCTGATTTTCAAGCACACATTTAAAGTTAATGCGGTATCAACAAATAAATAACTAAATGTTTTATTAAAAGAAAAAAAAATCCTGAAATAGTCCCCTGGTGAATACAGCATAAATGACAACCTCTTTGGAATAGTATGTGAGGTTTAGTATGTCCCTCCTCTACTCTGTAGTTCCAAGCTCTAGTTATCAGACCATCAGAAATCCACACAATGTAACACGTGTTTGTTTTCTGCTCCTGTAGCTTTGCTATGTGCCGTATTGCCCTGAATGCTTTTTTACCAGCCTTGTTCTACTGGGTGAGTCTCCTCTGCATCCTTCCACTGTTCAGCTTGGGATTGGATTCACTCACTCAGTTACATCTTTACTGACCACCTCCCCTTTGATGGACCTTCCCATCCTCACATTGCTACTCCCAGGATACTCAAGGGGTTTTTGTTCTCTCTGTGCCTATTCATGGAATCTAACACACAATTCCGGAGTAGC
>LZPO01075924.1:48676-63084 GCA_001675575.1 Neotoma lepida
CCAGCTTGAAAGATAAATTCTTAAAGTCCTTTTCATAAAAAATCAAATCCTATCAAAGACACATATTTTCATAGAAAAGGTCCAAAGAAAGCTTTTACTGTGCCAAATGTTCTATGAGCTCAGGGTACCTGGAAAATGTATGTCTTTGTTTTAAACTACACAAACTAGTGATTCTTAAACACACTATCCATATGACTCTATCCTTGGTATCAGCTTTAAAAGAAGAGTAATTCTTCCTGAAGCTTAAATCGGCAAAAAAGTCAGTGNTGACAGCAGGCTTAACATTTTAGCAGGCTGTTAAAATTGTTTCTCAAAATACTGTTCTAGTATGAGCGCTACTACCCAACATAAACCCAATAACAGGCCAAGTCCCCAAGTTTTCTCCAATGGCCCATTAATAAGCACTCTGACTGCCACATCTGAAGGCCACCTCTTCTTAGTGTGATGGCTCCAGCAGGGCTTCCCAGTCATTTGTTCAGTCACTTGTCTCAGTAGAATGTGTGTACCATTTGAGACTGAGCACACTAAAGATATGTATTTACAAGATGAACAATTTAGAATCCTAGCCAAAATGCTAAATGATCTCAGGGCACCAGGAAAATATCCCTTAATTTAGGTAAAGGTTTGGGGGAAATCTTTAACAGCTGAGTAGTTCGTTGATAGGTATAAAATTTATACTTTAGGGAACTAAATGGGAGGACTAATGGCCTTGCTATAATTCTTACATTTTTTTTTTAGTTTAATCACAGCACTTTTTAGTTTTTTCTTCTGACTTGGAGCTATTTCATAACAGCATTTATGGTTATATAGGAAGTGTTCTTATTCTGAAGTATTTAAGGATAAAATTTAATGCACCTGCAACTTAGTTTCAGACAGTGCCATAAGCATTCTTCTTCAGCCAACATATACATCTAAACCTTTGCATACAGACACAATATGAGGAACGTTAACAATTGTGGAATATAAAGAGGCAGGCTTGTAAGTGTTCTTATACTATTCCTTCATGCTCCTCTAGAGTGGAATTTTTCANAAGATTGAAAAAGAAGGCATTTTAAAGAATGGCTTTCTTTAATAAGCACTAGGTTTTCAAATTGTAAATACATTTCTCTAACATTGAAAAAATTTAAAATGTGAGCACTACTACATAACAAGACTGGTACTTTGAANGTAACTGGCCCCAAAAAACTCATAGGGAGTGGCTCTATTAGGAGATGTGGTTTTGTTGGAATAGGTGTGGCCTTGTTGAAGGAAGTGTGTCATTGTAGAGGTGGGCTTTGAGGTCTCATATATGGTCAAGCCACGCCTAGTGTCTCAGTTCACTTCCTGTTGCCTGATGACCGAGGTGTAGGGCTCTCAGCTCCAGCACCATGTNGGCCTGCATGCCACCATGTCCCACCATCATGATAATGGACTAAACCTCTGAAACTGTAAGCCANNCCATTAAATGTTTTCCTCTGTTAGTGTTGCCATGGTCATGGTGTCTCTTCACAGCAATAGAACCCTAACTCAGACAGGGACCAACAAAAGCAGTCTTGTATTGTTTCTAGACACGATGTTGGCCCTGTTCTCACATCCTGGAGTAGTTGTTTTTTGAGTCTGCAAGGGAGATGAACAGGCATGATGACACACTCAGAATTCAGACACTTCTTTCCAAAGGCCCTTGGGGTTTCCTGGTCCCTNCCTGGTTAGACCCTGGCTTAATTGCTGTCTCTCCAAGTACTCACCAGTGGCTCATGGGAGACCAATTAGGAGGTGGGGTTCCATTTAAACAGCACTCATGGAACTAATTTACCAAATAAACAACTATGTGTTTGAGCCATAAATTTAAATTTTAAGTGCTACAAACATCCTTCAATGCTTTCATAATTCAGCTGACAAGAAACACCACTGAACACTCATGCACAAACTTCACACAGCAACTTGCTGTTGTTTTCAGCACATACAGACTCAGGCTGAGGAACAAAGACTGGCCAAGTTCATGCTCTGTTCCTGGCAAAACAACTCCTTTGCATCATGCACACTGGCACCCTCAACAGGCACACTTTTTCAGTCTTTTGTCAAAGCAGCCATGGAGGGTCCACTTCAGCCTCCCCGCGGTGCAGGTGCAGCACAGTGGGANAGCTGGGAGGAGACGGCTTCTCTCCCATTTCCCCCTTACAATCACTTCCCGTTTCCTCACTACAGGAACTCTGAGGAACAGCACTCAGAAGCATGCAGAAGAGGCATGAAAGGGTCATTTCCAATGGTCAGACAGATAGATGTCTGTGCCAGCTTCACAGAAAGGACTGTATGCTGTGCATACATTTTCCTGGGGATGCAACTTCCTAATCTCTCCATCAGGAACTTAGTTACATACTATCTTTTGACTACCGGAATGCATCTAAATTGATAAAGTCAAGGCTTCAGAACAACACAATATACTAAGATGAAAATCTTTACTACCTACAGCAGTTTAGCTCAAGGCCAGCTTACAGCATTTTCCCAGTGAGAAGTCCTAGCGCTGCAAGGTAAGGGGTCTTCCTGTCTATAGAGAGTNCTGAGAACCCTTAAATGCAGAGTGCCTCATTTTATTTTCTACAACACTGTAAAGTAGGTAGTTACAGGAAGGAAAACTCTAGAAGTCTCCAGAGCCTGCTTGCTTGGCAAGCTCTTCTCGGCTGCCTTTTGTCTTGTCTCTCAGATGTCATCTATACAACTAACTTGAGTCTAAATATACATACACAATTACTTACCACAGGCCAAAGGTAGAAACAACACAAATAACCATTAACTGGGAATAGACAAACGAATACACAAGGGAGTATTATCCAGCAATAGAAACTACTTGGTATGGGTGAGCTTCAAAAATACTAAGCTAGAGCCAGGCATACTGACACATGCCCATTGTCCCTGCACTGGGAGGGAGATGCAGGAGCAGGAGTTCAAGGCCAGCCTTGGTCATACACTGAGTGTCTGAGGACAGCAGAGGGGCTGAGGCCAGCATGGGCTACATGAGACCCTGTCTTTAAAAAAATATGTAGTAAAGGGAAAAAGCAAGACCCATGAAGTCACAAATCGTAAGGTTCTATTTATATGAAATATCCAGAAAAGTTGAAGACACAGAAGCAGAAAGCATGCTAGCAGCTTTCAGAAGTTGAGGGAGACGGGGAGTGAAAGCTTACCAGCACGGGACTGCCATTGGTATGATAAAAATGTTTTGAAACTAGATAAAGGCGATGCTTGCACCACATTGTGAAGGTACTAAATGCCACTGAATTACACATTTAAAGAGGGTCACTTTTATGTCATATGACTTCACCTTAATTAAAAAAAAAAATACCAATGTGAGCACACAGTTTTTCCTTAGTTTTGAATGTTACAGAACATACTGCACCAGACATGAAGAGGCCCCACCCTTAGCCCTTTTTACATTACACACAAATAGAGACAGATTTCCTGTAAGCAAGCTGAAGTAGAAAAAAAAAGTTAGAGAGAAAAAAAAAGAGAACTAAATCATCTCCAAAAAAAAAAAAATCTCACTGCTATCTTCATTCTCTTCCAGTGTCCCGTATTCCACTAAAACTAATGAACAACCTGTACTCTAATCACTAAATATACTGCACACAAAGTTTTGTGCTAATGAAGTGAGACCCATTGTGGTTTGTTCCTCATCATTAGCCGGAAAGATACAAAAGACCTGCAAGGATATGAAGAGGTACAGCAGAATAGACAGTCTAGGAAATTCTAATCAAAACAATGGGACCACTCTGCCCCTCAGACTTCCAACACCTCATCGTGCACTATTCTTGACTCAGATTTAAGAACTATATATCCTTAAATATCAAGTATATAACGGTGCTGCTAGGGGTTCTCCTGAGCCCATCCCCTGGGAACAGACAGCAAATTATGACATTACTGTTAAGACAGGGTGTTAGGCAGCTCTTGCAACAGATTCCTATCTGTTGAAGAAGAAAAATGTGACAAAAGAGTGAGTAAAAATTGTGTTGTTGAAGATAGCATTGCAGAAGAAAAAGTGCCCTTACTCCATATCCATCTATATCAAGAATGGAAAAGAAACGACAGGGAAGCAGAGAGAAGGACACCTTTCGGTAGCACACTCTGCTGCTTCAAACACTGCAAACACTGCAGCATGTATACACTGTCCTGTCATTTCAATGCCAACTTTAAGTACATGAGATTTTGTCTGCAGTTAACTTTTATATAAGCAGAAATAGAAAAGCAAGTGTTCACTCAAAACCTGCTTTGCAGATATATCCTGAAGTTAGCACATCTCCACTTCAGGGTCCTGGACTGCCTATCTTTTATCCAGACAAAGCGCTTTCCACACAGGGCAGGCAGACCTGCTCTACCCTACAGGAACTGGAGCTGCCAGTCAACATTCTAAGGTTATCACGCAGTTTCCTAAAGGCACTTGATGTCTGTTCAATACGGTAATAAAAACCTAATTAGATTTATGTTTTAGTGACGCTGTGTGTGTGTGTGTGTGTATGGATGTGTGTGTGTAGACCAGAAATCAACATTGTTTGTCTTCCTCTATGACTCTCCAACTTATTTTTCCCAATTCTTATTACACTTTATGTATTTATTTGGTGTGCAGGGGGAAGGAAGTGTGCATGTGCCACTTTCTGGGGTCTGTATTTTTCTATCATGTAGGTTCCCAGGATCAAACTCAGGTCATCAGGTTTGGCAGCAGGCAACTTTACCCCACCCCCACCCCCAGACATCTCACCNGCTCTCCACCTTGTTGTTTTGAGACAGAGTCTCTCACTAAGCCTGGAGCTCACTGATTCAGATACTTGTGCCTCCCCCTCACTGGTGTTGGGTTACAAATGCACACCACTGCATCTGGATTTTTCACGTGGATGGTGAGGATACAACCCCAGGTCCCCACACTTACACAGCAAGCACTTTTCCAACAAGCCATCTCTTTGGCCCTTTAATGTCTTTTTAATTTCATTTACTAGTAATTCACTGTTACACTTTGTAAAATTNTTAAGTCTGTGGCATATTAGAAATATAAAGTGAATGGCTCACTCCTTCACCCCAGACAGAGCGAGCGGTACAATAAACAATGAAAGTCAATGTCGATGATGACAATGTTTAGAAGCTCTTGCAATGAAAGACTGAACTCTGATATATATTTCGACTACATTGAAAGAGTTGTTTTAAAAGATACTAAACAGATTAGAAGATTACACAGACTTCTGGTAATCTAAAGAGATTACTAGACATTTGAGGGAAATGACTAAACTGTGAGGCGCAACAAACTTTGTATTTACAATTGAAGAGTGAAAGAACAGGAGCGTGTCAAAAACCCCAGACACCTCTGACAGCAGCTGCCAACAGAGACACCGAGGGTTGCTGGAACTGCAGAAGCAAAATCATCTCGGATTTTCTTCCCCATCACCTTCTGGGGGAAGATGCTAACAAGGACAGAAGGCAAATGGCAAGAACAGCGTGAGGGGCTCTGTGAGTCAGGGTGAGAACCAGACTGTGAGCATTTTCAATGCGGGGGGGGCACCTGCACTCTCCCTAGTCTTTGGACATTTCTAGGTGGAGTCACATCTTCTAGNAGCAGAATATTACAAGCTATTTACCAAGAAAAACTGGCAGGGATGAGAGAGAACCCAATAAGCCTAGAGTCAAAACCTAAGGTGGGGATGTAGCTCAGATACAGGGTGCTGGCCTAGCATACACAAAGNCCTGAGTTTGTGCTCTGGCATTGCATGAACTCAGTGCAGGGGCTCGTGCTTATAGTCCCAGTGTTTCAGAGATACAGGAAGGAAGACAGGAAGTTCCAGGTAATCTCTGACTGTGTACTGAGTTTGAGGCCAGCCTGGGTTATACTAGATAAGACCATCTCTTTAAAAACTTACTTGTCATCATGTAGGTCTTGTTCAGGAGACTAAAGGTCAGAGATTTCAAAGGTACAGCTCTCCTGTCCTATGTGAAAGACACTATGGCATCCAAGGCCCTGCTAGATGAAGAATTACAGACAATCAATGGCTGCTGAGAGAGAGAAGCATTTTTCTCCAGGGACAAGACCCCTAATAGGTGACCCATTCCAAAGTGGTCAGCCCTAAACACGTATGTGAACACTAAATGCACTCAGCATTCTGTATTTGTATATACATATATGTGTGTATACTTGTAAGAATAATTAATAATTGAAGAAGAGGTCATGAGTGGGGGGGGCACACACTGAAGGCAAGAAAGGAAGGGTGAAAATGATGTACTACACTATTCATATTGAAATTCTCCAAAAAAAGAAGTCCCCCCCAAAAAAATAAGTAACATTACACAGACTAAGCAGGTTGTATTTATGTACTTATGAATATATATACACACACACATGCACATACGTAACAACAAACTAATGAAAAAAGAGGCCATGAATTTGCAAGTGAGCAAGGAGGGGTTTTTGAGAGGGTCTGAAGGGAGGAAAAGCAATGAGGAAATGATGTGATTATATTATAACCTCAAAAAATAATTTATAACAAAACAATACTAAAGGGAACAACTTTTAAAAATCTTTTAAAAATGATTATAAACATAGACAATCAATAAACTGTAACTAATGAGAAAGTGAGATGGATTTCCAGGTTTGGCAGCTGAAATACAAATTTATAAGACAGTCTTAAAACACTTTCCAAGCCAGTTGTGACACTAACCCTGCATTCTTGCCAAAGGGCAGCAGGGCTCCAAAACAGCTGCAACATCTTCCATCATATCACCTGTACCAACATGAAAAATGAACCCTGGGAGGAAAAGGAAGCCCCTGTGTAGGGGCGTGGCAGTACAGTTTAGGTTATGTTAACAACTAGTGTGTTCCTAGGAGACACACGCATGAACTATGGCCCAGGAGGGCACCCAGTGCGTGAGTGCGGGAACCTGTGAGTGCGGTTCTCCAGGATGGTCTGGGCCTCACCTGCTTTGGTATCAACTTGGTCGCAAAATGAGGTCTTCAGTAAGGTGGCAATAACTTAAAACCTTTTCACAGTGTTTTGAGGTTTCCGCTGCTGTGCTACAACACCATGACCAAAAGCAACTTGNGGAGGAAAGGGTTGATTTCATCTTACAGCTTAAGTCAATCATCCANNGAAGTCAGGGCAGGAACTCAAGGCTGGAACCTGGAGGCAGGAACTGGANCAGAGGCCATGGAGGAGTGCTGCTTACTGGCTCGCTTCTTATGGCTTGCTCAGCCCCCTTTCTTAGAGCACCTGGGACTGTCCGCCCAGGGATGGTGCCATCCACAGTAAGCTAGGCCCTCCCGTTTCAATTGCCAATTAAGAAAACACACCACAAGCCTGTCCACAGGCCAATCTGGTAGGGGCATTTTCTCACCTGAGGTTCCCTCTTTTGAAATGACTCTAGATTGTGTCCNGTTGACATAAAACTAGCTAGCATGCACAGTCAGAATCCAGGAACCATGAGAGTGCAAGACACGTAGTCCAACTACGTGCCGGAAGACGTTTATTAGATGAGTCGGGTTGGTGCAACAAACAGCCGGACCAGGCAACCAAGCAGTGTGCACCAAGATCCTTATCTGTGACCTTGAACTATTCACAAGGTTAGTACCTAGAAAGGGGCCAGTTACACCAAGGAAGAACTTAACAATACTCAAATCTCTTCATTCCATTCAGCCTTACTGTGCAGGGCACAAGCAGCCTTCCTTCCCCACTGTCAAATCCTATGCCCTGTTCACTGTTCTCCATGNATCTTTGCTGTGGCTAGAAATACACACATTCTCATTTTCTCTCCCTATTCCCACTCCGTATCATCTGTTCCTGGACCATCCATTCTGACTTCATAGACATCTCCCAAAACATCTATATCCTCACCCTCAAACCCTTCACTTCTCATTTCTATCTTCCAGCAAACCATTGTTTTTGTATTCAGTATCTCTCCTCCATACTTAACTCATTGAAAAACTTCCATTCCTTGCTGAGGTGCTACCCTCCCAGAAAAAAAAAAAAAAAAAAAAGCTTCTTTATTGACCTCATTCACTTCTACAGTACCAGAATTTGCCTAGGCACTCAGGCTCCAAATCCCAGTTATTTTTTGTGTTCTCTGTCTCTATCTGTTTCTCTCTTAGACATCTTCAATTCCAATCATTCACCAAAGCCTACCANTTCTTTATGTCTCATCCCTGGCTCCCATTACCCACCTGCTCAAAATAACTACTGACCTCTTCTCTCGTTGTTTCCTCGTCTCCAGCTGCCCAGTGGGCGTTCCATCACCANCACTGCCATTATCTATCTTCCCACTATCCCCAGCTCTGACCCTCACTGCCACCCAAGAAGCAACTCACATGACCTCGCAGCTAGAAGCTAGAAGCAGCTAGAAGCTCAATAGCTTAAGAACTCTGGCTTCGGAACGGAATGGTCCTGCTTTGAACCACAGCACCAGCACTAACTGCCGTGTGCCTCAGGCTCCTCATTCCTACAGTGGGCTGTAATACTCTCCTCTTAAGGTTGCTGTGAAGATAAAATGAGTGAAGATGTGCAAAGTACTTGGGACCATGGTGAGCACTGGGTGTCACTGCTCCAGCAAGGATAGCCAGTGCAGGTCTCTAGAACTTTTGTGCCCATCCTTCCTTTGTTACTCGCCTTCCCTCAGGTGGCCTTCCCAATGCAGAACCCCTATTCTTGGTGCTACATCCAAATCCTAGCCATTGTCACAGCTCTGGTCCAATGTACACCCAGCCCATGGCTCTCCTCCGATAATTCCAACCACACTGGCTCTTTGCTGACTCTGAACTTCCTTAACACTTTGCTGCCTGTTCCTGACTCAAGTCGATCTTTAGAATTTCAATTGTGGCAAGCAACCCTCGTCAAAGAGAGNGAGCATATGAGGCCTGTGCTTTGGTACTGGAGCACAGTGAAGCACCAGTGGGTATGTGATGTCCCGGAGCTCTAGCTACTTTCTCAAAGTCCTCAGAGACCGAGGCAGTTTGTAAAGTTCCAATCACATTAGGAAGACCAAACATGCAAGCCCTTCCAGGTAGCGTGGCAACCAGCTGTCTGATCTCCTGCCCTCCAGANAGAATCATGTGGAAATGAAAGGCATGGCTGTGGCCAGCATGCACAGGTATTCTTTCTAAGGCTAAAGACTGTGACTGTTCTGAAATGGGCTTTCCCACATCTATTCTAAATAATGGCTTACAGTTCCATCATTAAAGGCATTATCACACACAATCTGCCCAGAACTTGCTCTGACTTTGTTCCTGCTCTAATGAAAGAATATATTATCCACCTAACCTTCACCTAACTGTTATATGATACTAAAGTTTTTGTTTAAGATTTGTTTTAGCAAACTCCAAAAAGTCCACATAAAAGAAGGAGAAAGAGGAGGAGAAGGAGGAGGAGGAAGAGAAGGAGGAGAAAGGGGGAGGAGGGGGAGGAGGAGGAGGTGAGGAGAACTGCCACACTGAGAATTTGTTAAGATTGTTTTATACCTAAAAAGGGAATTTTTAACCACAACCTTAGTCATAGACCTGCAACAGGCAGATCAGAAGCAGTGAAAGATAACGCCGCAGTAGAGAATCTGGTGGATGTGCCCGGGTTCAGGCGCGGGTGCCAGGGCTCACAGGACAGGCTGGCGGAAGTGGGCGCTGTACCCTTATCCCGCCCCCGCCTGACCACCTGCGGCAGCCGGGAGGAAGCAGGCTACCCCCGCACATCTCCAGCTGCAGCTCGGCAGCCACAAACTACGCAGGCATCGTCTGATAGAGCCAAGGTTCTATCAGAAGCATCGGTGTGAAGGGGGAAAATCAAGTCGTGATGAGTAACCTGTGTTATTCAGATTCTATCANCAAGCCTTGAAGCTGGGCTAAAGGGAGACCCCTCTAAGCACCCACACGGCCACACAAGTGCCCAATCGGGCATCAACTTCTTGAGGCTCTTAAGGCTGTGGTGAGACAGCCAATACATAGGGAGATGGTCCAGTGGGATCCCTGGGAGCAGCCAGTCTTGCCCGACATGTTCAATGACAAACAGAAATGTCAACAGGTCCAAAAGCAGGGATGTCCTTCCTAACCTTACACTCAGCATGGACCAAGATAAGCCCAGCAGACCTGTGTCAGCACATCGCTCTACACAGACCAAGGCTGAGTGAAGGCAGCCCCAGGCTGGAGCAGTGTCATCTGAGGAAGTGGCTGTAAAACTCAGGAGTCACGTAAGTGAAGAGGGCAGGAAAGGGACTAGTTTACCAGTCAGCTTCTAAACTTCCCTTTGTTCTACTTGAATAATTTGCAGCGTCCCTTTACACAGCTAAATTAAAATACACCTGCACTGTAAANTGTGGGAGAGCACACCTGCTCTTCAAACCTGACTTGAGAACCTGCTTTTACCTCCCAGGGTGCTCTCATTTTATATATATTTTTTAAATGAGAAAGTTCAAATTCTTACCACAACTTAGAATCCTTAAAAAAAAAAATCATCAAAAAGTAAAAATGTGATCCAACATGTATCCAGTATCCCAAACCATGGTAGTGACATCTCACCTCCAACAAGGGGAACTGTGCCACATACAAGTGCAAGCATGTAGTCAGCAAAGGGAATGTCCTAAGCTAATGTCACATCCTCTACAATTAGTTTAACTTACCACTATTGATAAGCATGACGTCCTTGTCCATTAAGGCCACGGACCATGCGTCAAGTGACTATCTTTCCAACCTCATAAGGCTGCCCAATATTTAATGTGACTTAGTCATCTCAAATGTGGTAAAGGTGCTGTAGTTTCCAAAAACAAACTTGTAAATTATAAACTTCTTCTATCAGAGCCAATGTCAGCTCTGTAGCCAAAAAGCTATAAACCCGCAGCAACTGGGACTCTGTGTGTGTCATCGTATGTCCTTCCCAGGACACTCAGCCTACAGCTCTGTACACAGGATGAACAAAATGAGTAAACGAGAACTCTGACGAAGCCTTCCGTCTCGTAGCCAGTTACTAATAAGGTACAGTGTGGTGGAATTTAGAAACCAGCACTGAAGAATCTTGTTAAGGCAGAAATTAGATTTTAGGAGCTTTTAAAATTTCTTCTCTGACAATATCTATACAGGGTATCTGGATCATCTCTACCCCCAGGACCCTCCCACTCTACCAACAAAATTTAGATTAAAAAAAAAATCAATCATCTAAAAAGGAGAACCTTGCTAAAATCAAACATAACTGTTTGTAAGGCCAGAGGTAATGGATGAGTCCAGGGAAACAGTGTCTTCCAGACACAACAGGACTGGTGCACATAGAAACTTCAGAGACTGTGGCCTCGAGCATAGGGCCTACTACATAGGTGTAAGCTAGGGAGGGTTCCAGTACTGAGACAGGGAAGTGACAATGGGCTCCGACCCCTAACCAAGAAGCTATCTGCAACTGATAGCCACTGGCAAAGAGAAAAACCAGTTTTCTCCAAATGGAGTCTCCCTGGGTAAATTAACCACACCTCAGGGCAGGCTCTATGCCTAGGAGTATTGGCCAACACAAAAGGAACTCAAGGGTATTTCTGAAGAGAGTTGTCTCAATTTGCTTTGTTTGGATTGTTTTGTGTTATTTGTTTGTTTTTTTGTCTTACTAGTCTTTTTCTTGTTTATTTGATTTTCATTTTTGTGGATTTGTGTATGTGTGTGTTTCTTGTTTTTGTCTGCTTTTTGGTTTTTGGGGGGAGGGGGAGAGAGAAGAATACAAAGTTGGGTGTGTAGGGAAGTAAGGTGAGTCTGAGAGGAACTGGGGGAATGGGAAGCATGATCAAATTACACTGTACAAAAATTCTCAATTAAAATGTTTTTTAAACATAATTATAATTCATAAAGTTATTAAAATGTCTATGGCTTCTTGCCCCTTTACAAGGCCCTTTATCTACTTTGTCTCACAAAACATTATGTAAGCCAACTTCAGAGGTATAAAACAGATGTGGAAATGTGTTTAAACAGATAGCTCATGGTTACACAGCCTCAGAGAGCATGTATGCCTGAGACATTGTCTCCATCCAGTAAAGCATACCTTAGATCTAACTTTAAGTCATTTAATAAACTTTTTATTTTGGAATTTTATGACTATCACATTGAGATTTAGCTTTTTGGACATCAAAGGAGTAAGTAACTAATCACAGGAAGAGGAAAGATTAAATGAGTCATGGATTCCGAATGAACTTCCATCAGTCCAAAGGAGAGCTGGCAAAATATTTAAGGGAAGAAAAGAGACGATCTTCTGAAGAGGACTAGATCACTGTTTTATTTGCCTGCTCTACAACCTGAAGAATAAGAAGTATTTGCATAGCCATTATAAAATACTCAGACTCCAGACCTTCCTGAGCACTCAGAGCTATAATATCAATGTAGTATGACATCTGTTTGCTTGTTTGAGACAGTGACTCACTCTGTAACCCAGGCTGGCCTTGAACTCACAGCAATCCACCTGCCTCAGCCTTCCAACTACCAGGATTGAGTGTATGCCACCATACACAGCTGAGATGAATTATTACTTACATGTTTCTCTTGAGTATTTTAAAAATATATACAGAATTCTAGTCTACTTTGGAATTTCTAATAAATACAAAAGAAGACATTTCAAGACATTAACAGAGACTCTTAAAGCAAAAATTTGATTCTACATATTGAAAAGAAGAAAACACAGTGGCGTTACATACATTTTAATTCCAACAGCTGCCCACATACTTAAGTAACCTAACTTTTACATGGAGGAAGGAAAAGAAATCCATATAGAAGTAATTCAGTAACACTAATACTAAAACGATCCTGTCACCATGGAAACTGGTATTTTCAGTTACATATGTAGTTTAATAAATAAAAGCATTACGAGTTAGGACAGATCCTAGGCAGATTTAGTCTCTCCAATGATAACAAAAATGTGATCGCCACGGGGATCAAGTACAGGCTATGGGGCTGAGGCAGCATGTCTGAGAACTCCAGGTAACGCTGAAGGGGGGCACTCAGATCTGGGAACATTTAAGACACTTGTATAGCCCTGGTCTAAATAAGACAGCACTCTTAATGTGGCCTTAAGGGGATGCTGCTGTACATAAGAACCAGGTTTCACTGATACTCTCTGAGGCTGTGGAAGAACCCGTAGGAGTGTCCTAATCTGTACTGGAATAAATTTTCATAACCCAAATGTAAGAATTATAGTTATTCCTACTGATGTCATATCACTGTTCAGGATCTGGCAATTGTCTTGGATAATTTTTAAGTAACAGACCAAATCTGAAATAATTTCAAATAATATCAGAAAATAACAAGGCACAAATACTTCAAAATTTTTTTATCTAAAAGATTAGGTGTATGCAAAAATACACACATTAAAAAAATAACATCCCTGATAAGACCTCTCCACATCATCGATCACCTCTGTGTGTGTGTGTGTGTGTGTGTGTGTGTGTGTGTGTGTGTGTGTGAATGTTGACTCCTTTTATAGTTTTGCCCTCTGAGTGTATCTATAATGATGCAGTTAGTTTCCCATGCTCCTGGACTCTGCATGAATAGACTAATACTATACATACTATTCTGTTTGATTCTTCTCATTCAACAGTATGTTNCTGAGATTAACTCACTCTGGTGCGTTTTTATGGTTCAGTGAACACAGTGAACTCCTCAGCACATCACAAACCTATCCATCATCCCGCCAGCCTAGAGACGCCATCTTCCTAGTCTACAGGTGAGGAGACTGAGCCCAAGGAAGGAACAGCAATGCTCAAGGCTGAACCTTGCTGTTCCTCACAAGGCAACGCTGTTTCTCCACAGCCTCCCATATCCATTAGCTCATCCACACTCCAAACAGTATCCCAATACCCAGACAGCAAAATGTATTAATGCAGCCTAATAGCTCAGCGTTAATGAGGTTTATTCAACATGTTTGTCACGGCTTCCTGAAGCAAACAGGCTAAGAGTTTTTCTTGGCTGTACATTTAGGAGTGAGACTGCTGAGTGGTAAGTTATTTGCCTGTTGAACTTGATTAGGGAATATAAACTTCTCCAGCATAATTGCACCAAGTTACACTCTTAGCAACTGTATTCAAGANCCCCACCAANACATAGTATCATCTGATTTTTAAATGCCTGCCAATCCAGACAGCATATAATAATATGCTATTATGTATTCAATTTGCATGTGCTTGACTATCAATAAGGCCGAACAACACTTTATGCATTTACTAGTCATTTAGCTTTCTTCCTCTGTGAGATGATGGTGGATTATCTGTTTGTTTTGTTTGTTTTCTTATTGATTCATGTGTTTGCTTTTTACAAAGGCTGGGCCTATCCTACATAAGTGCCATCAACATTACCTCCCACTTTGGGGCTGTTTTCTCATTCTTTGTGTTGCCACTAGTGAGCATTCCCCTCTTTTGCAAATAACAACACTGAAAGATTCATCATATATTTTTAACTTTTTATA
>LZPO01075924.1:76856-93100 GCA_001675575.1 Neotoma lepida
GCGAGGGAGGGGCGGCGGGCGAAGCGGGGCGCAGGGGCGACCGCAGCCCGGTGCGCGGCCGCGGGGCTGCTGCTGAGGCGGCGGCGGGGCTGCTGGCTGCGCCGCGCGGCTCGCGCTCTCCCGGAACGCCCACACTCTCAATCGCTACATTGTTGACATTCGGCGCTGACGTCACCCGCTCCCCATTCACAATAACTTTACGGGAGCGGGGCAGCGCACCTCCCCGGCCGCTGGGGCGCGGTACGCCGGGTGACTGGCGTAAGCCGCTCCGCGAATGGCGCTCCCGGGGCTGGGGCCCGGGCGGGCGCGCGCTTCGCCGGCTGGCTCGGGGAGGGGGCGCGCCTGTCGCTGCCGCGGACGCCGGTCTCCCGGCTTTGTGCTGGCCGCGCGGCCCTCAGAACCCTGTCTTCCCCACCCGGAAGACTGCCTTGCTCCGCCTAGCCTTGCCCCGGCGTTGAGAGTCAGGGGTTGTAGGCCTAGTGGGGTTACGATAGCGGCGAAGGCCAATGTGGCACGTGGGGAGGTCGCCAGAGCCCTGGGCATTTCATCAAAGGGAGAAGCAGACTTGGAACCTGACATTCCGGGGCTGACTACACAGCTTCCCTGAAGGAGCAGGCCAAGATGAGCTAAGGACCCCTGGAAAGCCGAGCCGGCCCCCTTTTATGAGAAGCGGGCCTTGACAGCGGCTCCCTACCCAAGAGGGTCCTTTAAAGGTCTACTCCCCTAAGGAGGCCTCCAACCCCCACACACTATCTATTGCCTACTTTAAAGAAGAANCCCCTTTCCATCCTAGCCCTAACTCCCACTGTGTCGCATCCACTGTCCCTTGTCCCACTGAACGCAGTCAGGGTGCTGCTGCCCATTAAGCCATCCTGGGTTTAATGTCAGAAGGTGGTGGTTGAAATTTTAAAGACAGTAATTAGGACTTAGGCTGAACGTACATTTGCAGTAAAATAAGGTTGTGCTAGTGTTGTGCTGGTGCCTGCGACTTTACCCCTTGCCAAGGCCAGGAAGCCGCCATGTTTCCCTAAGCACCTATAACTGCCCCCCTGTGTAGGGCAGTGTTTCGTATTATTACACGTGGTGCTGGTTTTTAATGAAGATTATAAAACTTTGGCTGCCTCTACTGAGAGAAGGACCATAAATCCTCCCTGTAAAATGGGCACCGGCATATGCTGAGGAAACCAGGGAGCTTCGCTCTGGAAGCCTTGTGATACCATCCAAAGTGTTGCTCCAGCAGCCCTCACTTTGAGGGCTCAGTTTTTGGAAGACTCCATTCAGGATGTCTGTGTGAAACTAAGCCAGGGCCCCAGGTAGGAGGATGGTGCCAAGCTATTTTTTCTACCTACTGTCCCCTCCCTTCATGGGAACCCCGACTCTACTTTCTCTGCTAACCTGACTTTCAGAAGAGACAGAGTCTCCAGAGCCTTTTGTTTCTTGGTTTCTTGTCTTGTTCCCTTGAAACAAACGCTCTGCATGAGAAGTTCCTGCCCAATCCGCTCGCAAGGACAGAACACGGATCCTGGCCCGCAGGATCCTGCAGCCCGCGGTGGTTTCTTAGAGCCCATGGGTGATTCTGCCGGTGATCTTCATTCTTTCAAACATGTATTGGTTAAAAGCTTTGCGTATTTTAATAGCATCAGTAAATGTTCCCTTACACGAGCCAGGCTGGAGAACCTTCCCGAGGAGANTATTTAAAGGCATTTCTTATCAAGCAGACCGTGTCTGTTAGGGGGTGTAGTACCCCAGGACATCAGTGTAAGGAAGGTGAGCAGGGGGTTACTGCTGCAAACNGATTGTATCCCCTTCTTTCTTGTTTCAGAGAGTTACAACAATGACTAATGGGTNCTTTTCTTTAGTCTACCTGCCTAGAGANCGCAAATAAATTTTAAAAACGTCAAGAGGTTTTGGTAGCAACTCATTTGCAAAGTTGTGTCTTGTCTTCAAGGTTCTATCCAGTTCCAAAATCTTATCTTCTGTGTCTGTGAAGAAGAAGAAGAAGACAAAATCTTTGTGTTTGGAGACCTTTGAAGACTAATAGGGAATTAGTTGTTCTATTTTTATTTTCAGTAGTTAGAAGTAAGTTCTTTGAATTAAAGTCCAGAATCTATACTCCGAAGTAGGCATGAAATAGAAATGGCAAGTAAGTATTAGATGGGCTTTCCCCAGTACTGCCACGGAGGCCAGACTGTGGGCAGCCTCAGCACCTTCACCCTGCTTGTGGACCAATCTCTGGGTTGTGCCCTTTAGGCATGTACAATGGGAAACAGATGCAAGGTTTTCTCCCTGTGTATTTCTGCCAGCAACCTGAGTAGAGGTCANTTTATTTCCCATGCCTGGAACATTCAACCATTTTAGATAAACTTTTCTTCTCCTGCCACAATTACCTGTGTGTTTGACCCTGAAAATGAACTTTTTCTAAGCATGATGTGGGTTAAAAAGGAAAAAGTAAGATATGCACCAAGCAAAGGATTGAGGAAAGAAAGATGCTATGTAGGGCTTGGCGGTGCTAAGACTATATGGTGGTTTTTCCTTAAGGCAAAACAGGAGGCAGAATTTTAAATGTGATACCTTGAATGAGGCACAGCAGGGCCATGTCAACACAGAAAGAAGAGGGAGGCTCAGAGCAGGAGCACCAAATCCAAATGCAGGAGGAGCCAAGTTACCTAAGGGAACTGCTGAGAAGGGGTTCCCACTGAGAGAGGCTCCTCGGAATTATGACCATCACTTATTCTTTCAAAACCAGGGCTTAGGAAGTAGATCTAAGCTGTAAAACCCAACCACAGCAATGCACAGGCGACACCTGGGAGAATGGTGGCATTTGAGGAGGTGAGAGTGTGATTTGTTCAGCACTTGCTGAACCACCTGTTATGTGGAACCAAGCTTCCTGCCCAGACTGGGACAGGGACAGAGAAAGATAAAGATCCAAACTCCAGGCTGTGTAGTCACGATGTGTGTTACAGTGGGTGGAGGTCAGCCATACTCCAGGCTGTGCAGTCAGGTTGTAAGTTACAGTGGCTGGGGGTCAACCACACTCCAGGCTGTGCAGTCAGGTTGTATGTTACAGTGGCTGGGGGTAACGCAAACATAGGAGTGTTGAGGTTGGTGCTACTCTTAATTCAGATGACTGCGTCAGATAAGTCTCCTAAATGAAGCAACTTTCGAGACGAGATGTGGATGCAGCAAGAGGATGATCCCTACAGCTGTCTTGGGGGACACAAAGGTCTTTGGGTATGGTAGACTTAGCATTCTTCCACAGAGTAAAGCATCCAAGAGGCCACAAGGCCTGAGAACAGGAAGGAGAGTAGCAGGTACGATAGCCAGGGGGGGCACCAGCANGCTTTCACAGGAGGCAAAGTCTCAGAGCNCAGACTAGCCTTTGGTCCCCTATTTTCTGATCTCACTCTCCTTGGAGCAAACACTCCCTGGGGGAAGTTCCTGCCCAACCTCCTGGCAAGGACAGACTATGGATCCTGGCCTACTGAAGCAAATGGAAAGACATTTAACAGAGCTTCTACAGAGAGCAAACATGACCTGGCCTCAACTCCAAAGGGTCATTCTGTTTGCTAGGAAGTCAGGAATGGAAGCAGAAAGAACAGGTAGGAGGCTGTTGGGATGTGGGGAGGGGCTGGAATAATGGCCACAGCTGGGATCTAGATATATTTACAAAGGAATCAGGCAGGATTTACTGTGATCCCGTTGTAGGGTGTGAAAGAAAAGAATTGAAGAAATTCTGGATTGGGGCCTGAGCAGCTCAGTCAAATGGAGATTCTATTTAGTGAGGTAAGACCACAGGAGGCGTGGGTACAGCAGGGAAACTCAAGCAGTGGGTTTGGGGTACCGACCAGACAGCTAAGTGGAAAAGCTGAGCAGGTGATAAGATACAGGCATTCAAATTGAGGAGAGAGGCCTGGGGGGTGGGACTTGTGGATTAGGATCTGGAGTAATCCAACATTTAGAGGTCAGAGGTTGGGAGGGTGAAGACAATGAGGCCGATCCAACCAATGAGNCTGAGGAGCAGCAGCCCTAGGGGGAGAGAGAGAAAAGTGAAAGGGTGAACTGGGAGCAGGGCTTGATCAGCTGAGCCAATGCTGCTGCTGGGGCATGGGGAGATGTGTTGATGTGGAGTCCTTGGTANCTCCGACGGAGGGGCGGGTGGTAGAGGTGAAGCCTGGCTTGGCTGGAAGAGCATAGAAGAGGCTTAAAATGAACTTGGCTGTGGGGGAGATAGGAAAACTTGGGGACAGCGATGGGAGAAATCAGAGCTTACTGTGAGTCAATACACCCTTGAGGGGGAAAACCATGGCTATCAAGACAGAAGGNATAACTTCTGGGGTGACACTCTTGAACTAGCGGGGACCTCGCCTAAATGTAAGGACAGTGCATCCCTGGCAAGGCAGGAGTGCAGTGCAATTGGCTGGGAAGGAGCCTTGGATGTGGTCCTGAAAAGTCTGGTGAGCCCTTGTCTGAGTGGATCTGTTTCCACAGAGGATATGAAGTGGGCTTTGTCAGCAGACAGTGGGGGGAGGGAGGGAGGGTGGGTGTGAGAGTTGAGGGAAAGAGAAAAGTACTGCCAAGAGATGCAGCAGGATTGCTGGGCTTGGAGAGTCTTTTGACAGGGTCTTTATGGACATGTTGCTGCCTGGGAGACTGATTTCTCACCGGTCCATTTCTCCTACATTGTGAACAATAAGGAGTGCACTCCAAGTTAGAGAGCACTGTGGTTTCTGGTGTAATTAGGGTCAGACACAAATTTGACCTCCAGTTACTGTGAGATTTGGCTGGTAGCCTCTTCTGAACCATACACGTCTCATGAACCAGGAGGAAGCTAGAGANATGAGCAGCACACCATGCTAAGGTCTGCATAGGAAAAAGGGCATCTGTTGACTGATTCTGCTTTGGAGAGTTTGCAGTGGCTTGCTGGGGGAGGCGATAACAGAGCTGGGTTTTAAAAGATGAGGCGTTGTCAAAGACATCAGGAAGCTGTTCCCATTAGGATTGGAGTACTGAGTCGAGATTATTAGAAGTCATAGCCATATCAGAATACAGAAGTGGAAAGGTGGACATGGACCAGCTGTTGGAAGACTTACTTTTATCTGTAGTATAAAAAGTCTCCTTATGCTTTTCCTATGATGTGTTCATAATGGAAGAAGCTGGAGATGATAGCTGGAACCCCAGAGNCTAAAGTAGTTAGCAGGGCAAGGGACCAGGGCAGGTGGATGGGAGAGGGTTGTTGTTTAGAGGCCACTTGTATACAGAAGGTGAAAGAGAGGGAGGNAAATCAGAAGTCTTNTAGCCTAGCTTAGCTAGGAGACTCAATCAGGATGGAGGAGGAAGGTAAAGGCAGTTAATCAGAGAGCAGAGTCAACAGGATGAAGATCAAAAGTGGAACTTTGCCTGGTGAGTTGACTCAGTGTGTGAAAGCAAGCCTGATGACGTGATTTTGATCCAGAGAACTCACATTTTTAAAAAGGTAGATGTGGTGGCACACATCTACAANCCCAGCTCTCCTGAAATGAGATGGGAGCTAGAGACAGGACGATCAATCAACCAGAAGCTCCAGAACCAGCTAGNCTGGAGTACAAAGCATGGCAGAAAGAGCCTTAACAAAGTAGGAGAGAACCAACTCCTGACAGTTGTCTTCTGACCTACACACACTATGGCATGTCCGAACTCACACACATACATCGTACACATACATATAACAACAAAGAAAACATACTAAGAATAATTTAAATCTGGAACTCTAAAGAACAGCAGAACACAGGGGAACGGGTATAAAGGACGAGAAGTTTATGAGACTGATGGGAACAGAGAGCAAGCAGGAAGGTAGAACTGGAGAGCTGCGGAAGGGCGGGAGAAGGATGTTGCAATGTGGGACCTGGGGAGAACACACTTGACAAAAGAAGGGTCCAGCGGGAGGAGCTGCTCAGTAAGAAGTCAGCGAGTGGGGTACTGCGTGGGAGAAGGGNGGGACCTGGGGAGAACACACTTGACAAAAGAAGGGTCCAGCGGGAGGAGCTGCTCAGTAAGAAGTCAGCGAGTGGGGTACTGCGTGGGAGAAGGGACTAGGAGAGCTGAAGACGGGAGCTGAGGGAGGCTTCTGAGCAGCGAAAGAGGGGGCAGTGGGGGTACTCCGTGGGAGAAGGGGCCAGGAGAGCTGAAGACTGGCACTGAGGGAGGCTTCTGAGCAGCAGCAGAGGGGGCCGTGAGAGGATAGAGCTGGGAACAGCAGCGCTCTTGTGGGTAGAGGAGGATGTAGGGAGCAAGTTGGGAACCCTGTATCAAGAAGTGGTCCAGGTTAGCAGGAAAGAAGGAAGAGTTTGAACACTGAACATGGTATGTAGCGTGCAGCAGAGTCTTCCACTCACCACTGTCCAAAGTGGGACTTGAAAACGGCCAGGGTTTCAGGGAAGACCAAGAAATGAAGGATGTATGTGAGAGGGAGGGAGATGGCTTTTGCTTTCTCCCTGCAAAACAGGAAAGGCGGTGCTGAGTTCAAATGAAGATGAACAAAATAATAACAACAGCAGCAGCAGATCATTTCCCTTTTGCTCCATCTTGAGAGCTGTGACAATTCCATTCCTTCTCCGCTGCTTGGGATCACTGGACTTTCCCCATTAATAAGTTAGCTAAGTGTCCATCTCTTCATGCTGCCCACCTAAGAAAGATATTTTCCACCAACCGACTGGTTTTATGGTTCATTGCATTGTTGCTTTAAAGAGACNTTTTTGACCACAGATGGAAGTGTCTGACAGTTTTCAAGTCTGTGAGGAGAAAGCCATAATGATTTTCTCTAATAAAAATACACTTGAAATTGAACTGTTTTCCTAACCCTACTTAAGACTTCTTACAGGATACAGAAAGTTGAGTTCANTAACCCTATAGTAATTTCCCCAAAGAATAGGTGAGACCATACTTACAGTTTCTAATCTATTTTTAAGAATTGTTTATGTGATATAATTACACAAGGGCATCCAACCCTAACAGTGCTAACAGCCACGTGCTGGGCAGCACAGCTGGCATTGTGGCCACCTGTAGCTTTCAACCCAGTGTGGATAGACGAGAGAAGCAGGGTGTCACCATGGAGCCCAGGATCAAGATATCGATCTTCCTGCCTCTAATTCTCCAGGGCCTGGGTTGTAGGTGTGTGTACACACTCAGAGAATGAGAGTTGACCTCACTTGTTTATGGATTTTCCTAAGATGTTCCCAAGGTAGGTCCACCCTTCCCATACCTCAAGGAGGTCCACCCTTCCCACAGCTCAAAGTAGGTCCACCCACTCCTATACCTCAAGGTAGGTCCTCCCTTCCCACACTTCAGGGTAGGTCCACCCACTCCTATACCTCAAGGTAGGGTCCTCCCTTCCCACACCTCAAGATAGGTCCACCCACTCCCACACCTCAAGATAGGTCCACCTGCTCCCATACCCCAAAGGAATGCCATTTTTGGCTTCAAGTTTCACATATAGGAGAGACCCAGGGCCTGTGGCTTGACCAGAAATAGGCTTTTGGTGGCCTTGGTTGAAGCATGTTGGGTGTACAGTGCCCCTCCTCCACTTTAGCACCTTGGGGTCTCTAGCTTCCCCAGGTCTTGTCAACAGCAGGCTCCTGTTGGCAGGTTTCCTCCATCCTTCATTTTCTGAATCTGGAAAGGCTGGTGTTGTGAAATGTGGGTTGATCTGCTATGACTCTCAGGATTAGTTCTGGGCTGTGGTCCAGAGAAGGAACCCAAGTTCAACGGCAGCTTACTGATCTTAGAGAAGGAGATGATGTCCAAGAATGCTTATGCATTATTTCTTTATAACCCCATGTGGTTATTTGCAGAAAAGCTGACTTCATTCTGGAGATATATAGATATATAATTTTATACATATAAAATTTTCAAACCTGACCTTTTTGAAGTTCAGTGGCAGATAATATGTTTATCTTTATGTCTGTCCTTATCTGTTACCTGCTGCTTGGACTGTGAATTTATTTCTGTAACAGAGAATTGTCAGGACTACATAGACTTTGTCTTGCACATACACATACATGTTCATACACATGTGAATACATTCACACATGCTTACACACACACACACAAACACACACACACACACACACACACACAAAGCCTGAAATAATGTGAAAAGCTCTTCAGAAAAGCTGCAAGAGTGATATATACAGCTACCACATGTCCTTAAGCCAGATATCCTAATTGCTAGCATTTTAACACATTTTCTATCTGTTTTAATATCTATTTTTGTTATTTCTGATCATGCATGGGGGTGAATGTACACATCAGTGCAGTGCCTCTGGAACCCAGGGAGGGACTTAGATCCCCTCGAGCTGGAGTTACAGGTGATTGTGAACCACCAGACGTGGGTGCTGGGGAACCAACAGGGGCCCTCTGTGAGAGCAGCGTGTGCTCTGAGCCTTGTCTCCAGCCCGCTGTCCCTTTTTAATACATATACCCATTGTCATTATCATTTTCTAGACATTTTATTTCATTTTATTTTTAATTAATTTTTTAGGTTAGCATGTAAAGAAATGGGTTTCCCTGTGGCATCTTCATACGTGTGTCATGCTTTCTTCTCACTGTTCCCCTCCTTTTCTGAATGTTAGCAACATGATGCTTCACCGAGCCTTCAACGCACCAGTGCACACTTCCTCAGGTGGCCACACCACATGACCACCTGATAAATCAAGAAATCGGCATTGCTGTGCCACTACCATCCAATTCAGACACCCTATAACTTTCACCAATTGCCTCAACTATCCCTCACTGGAATAAGGTCAAAATCAGGGGCTGGGATGTAGCTTAGTTGGTGGAGTGCATGCATGAAGCCTTGGGTTCAAAGAAGAAAAAGGAGCCAAATTCAGCACCATTCCTAGAGCAGGGCATCCTGAACTGTATAAGGCCAGAGAAATTGATTTGAGCATAAGCAAGCAAGCAAGCAAGCAGGCAGGCAGGCAGACATGCATTCATTTCTCTTTGCCTTTGATTGTGGATGCCATGCAGTCGAAGTCCCAAGCTCTGCTCCTGCGGTTTCCCGCTAACGGTGGTCTATAACCTAGACTTGTAAGGTGAAGTCAACCCTTGGTCTCCTAATTTGCTTCTTGTCCGGAAATTATTACAGCACAGAAATGAAACTAGAGTAGGTTCTGTTTCATTGTGGCTTTGATCTGCATTTCTCTGATGTTTAGTGATAGTGAGCATCTTTTATGAACCTGCTGGCCGCGTCTGTATTTTCTTTGGAGGAATATTTATTCAAGCCCGTTTCCCATTTATCAATGAGGCTTCCGTGCTTCTGAACTGCAGAAGTTCCTTATGTTCTAGATGTCAATCTCTTATCATACACAACTTGCAAATATTTCTGCTGCCCTATAGCATTCCTTTTCACGATGTTCTCTGCATCCTTAAATGGAAGTTTAAAATTTAGATGTAAACTCATTCATCTATTTCATTTATCTATTTTTACTATACTTTCAGTGATATACCCAATAAATCACTGCCCAGTTCCACATCAAAGAGTTTTTCTTTTGTGTTTGTTTTAGCTCTTATATGTAGGTTTTTGTTTTAATTTTGGTTATTTTTTTTGTGTGTACAGTATAAGGTAAAGGTCCTACCTCATTCTTTCATATTTATTTTCTCAGTGACATTTGTTAAATGACTGTCCTGCCCATGTTAAATGGTCCCACCATTTGACAATAGTCAAAAACCTTTTGACACTATTTATGAGAGCTAATTCCCAGACAGTCCTGGTTTAGACATTTCTATATTTTTACCAACACAATACTGTTTGGGTTACTATATTTTTGCAATAAATTTGGAACCAGAAAGACTAGGGCCTCCAAATTTGTCTTTCTTTTCAAGATTTTATTGGCTACAAAGTATGCCTTGAAATACCATATGATTTTAGAATGAATTTTTTCATTTATCATAAAAATGTCTTTTGGGATTTTTAATAGAGGTTATATAAAGTCTATAAATCAGCCTAGACTCAACCATGGTTGAGTCTTCAAAAATCCATGAATATTGGGGACACTGAAGTGGCTCAGTGGGTAAAAGCACTGGCCATAAAAGCCTGGCAACCTGAGTTCAACATCCAGGTCCTGCAGGTCAGAGGCATTTGCACAGTGTCATTAGGAGCAGGTTCATGAGCTAACAGGTCGAGTTCATTCTTCTAGGTGCTTTATCTGCAATACCTTCCTTTGTTGGGGGTGACTAGGCTTCACCATGCCTGTTTAATTGGGTTGTTGTGGGTCTCAGCACTGTCCCATGCTTCAGACAGCACTTCTGGGGCAGCCTTCCCCATTCTGTGCTGCTTTTACGGAATAGCTAGGTAGTTGGTTAAGAACGGAAATTCAACTCTCATTGTTCTGGGGGCTGAACAGTCTGAGCTCAGGGACTGGACCTGGTGACAGTCTTAGGACTACACCACCCCTTGGCAGAATGTAGAAAGACTTTAAGAAAAAGCAGGAAGGAGAGAGAGGGGGCCAACTTCATTTCCATGATAATAAAGCCCCTTCCATCTTAATGTCCTCAGTCACAAATCACTTTCTTCTTATAGGGCTTGTCCCCTAGACTGCATAACATTGGACTTTGAGAGCTCCCTTCAAATCCTGGCAGAGCCAAACCAGGAGGCATAGTCAATCTAACCAACCTGAGAAATAGGGAAGTTGGTGTCCTGGAGCGAAAGGATTTCCTAAGGGCACCCCATCAAAGATCAGAAGCGGGATTTGAACTCACACAATCTGGTTCCAGATCCCATGCTCATAATCAATAAGCAATACTGCCTGAAAATGCCTGGTCCTGGCCCGCATACTAAATGGAAGCAAATGGCACTGGTGGCTGAGGGGGAAATAGTAAATGGTGCAATGTGAAGTTTCCTAAAATTTAAAACAGAAACTTTGATCATATGCTGACATAATGCCAAATTGCTTTCTAGAGCGGACGTCAGACTTGGTGCCTCATTTCATTCTCATTTGGACTGTGCCCTTTTTTTTTTTTTTTTTTTTTTTTTTTAAATAATGGTATATGGTGTGTTGGTAACTAAGGACCAGTTTGGCTTCCTTAGTAGAGAGCAGCTGGCAGGGAGGTACAGAAGGCAGCTTTTGTTCTCTGCAGGCTTGTAGCCCTCCCTTGGCTGTCCTTGAGGAACAGCATTGCTTCCTCAGCTTAGTGACTCTCCTTTGGCTCCCTCTGCTTGGCATGCAATTCTGCTCTTTTTGCTTTTGATTGTGTGGGAGTGGTGGAGTGGCGGGACTGATGGAGGTCAAACTAGGGGCCTTAGGCATGCTGGGTTGGTACTGCATTCACGGAGTCATGGCCTCAACCCTTCCCTGAAGCCTTGTATCCCTTCTCTTCCAATTTCAGGAGAATGCCCTTGGTGTTGTTACTTACAGTTGCCCTCAGTCAGGTCTAAGTACAAGAGGATTAACTCAGATTCTTTCTCTCTTGAGTTGGAGGTGGCTTGGTATAGCTCCCAGCAGCCATGGCTTCATAAAAACCCAGGTTCCAGTCTCTGCCTCCAGGCTTCAGTGAATGTCATTTCACTTCTGTGAGCTTCAGTTCCTTCATTGATAAAATTGCCATTAAAACTTCATAACGGGAAGTCATTCATAAGTGAGCCAATGAGATGACAAGTGCAACAGCAACCGGCAAAGCCTCCAGAGCATTGTAGCTGTTTAATTAAATCGACTTTTCTTAGTTCATGACCCATTCATAAATTTGATGCAGACCAGAGGTGAGCAGCCTAGCACACACCATTCCTAGAGGAGGGTACCACTGTCAGTTACCAGGACTGGCCCAAGGGCAGGACTGGGGGTGGGGACACAAAACAGGAAACTGTCAGTTTGTTAGCTCACTGGCAGTTAAAGAATAAATGGAGTTATTTCTGCCTTGGGTCTTTGGTGTTTAATTAGATCATGTTTCTGCTGCAAGAGGAAGATGCTTATTCAAGACACTGCAAGAAATGGGTGAAATTACTGCAAAGGAAGCACTGGACTCAATTGCACACAGAGATTTGGAAGCTGTCAATAATCCTAATCTGTCTCCTGCGGGACTATGTGGCCTTTGCTTTTCTCTGAGTGTCCCTGCTCACTCTTCTCACACAGGCAAGCTTGTCTGCCTATGCAGGACGTCCTGCTGTCTAGTGCCCCACCAGCTGGCACTCCTGGGTAAGTCTCCTTGTGTGATCTGTCTCCAGATCAGTGATTAGCACCTGCTAATCTTACCTCTACCCCCCACTTCAGGGTGTATGGAGGAAGCGGGTCTTCCATCTTCTGTGGCTCTGGCTGCCACCCCAGCCCTTGGTGACATTTGCAAAGGCTGTCCCTTTGTGGTTCTTAGCAGCCTCAACTTCTGATTCACCCCAAGTCATATGCTCACCCCCAGTAGATGTGTTTCTAAGGGAGATGGTCATTACCAAGGGAAGAACTTGTTGCTTGTGTCTGCCTCCTTCGCAGGAGTGGTGACTAGAAAAAAAAAAGCCCATGGCTTTCAGGTGCCGTTCAGACCACTTTTCTCTGCTAAGCTCTAAGCCTGCCTGATTTCTTCTGAGCTTCCCTCTTGTATATCTTCTCTGCTCATGGCTGTTTCCCTTCAGAGATATTTCTCTCTCTCTCTCTCTCTCTCTCTCTCTCTCTCTCTCTCTCNTTTTTTTTTTTTTTTTTTTTTTTTTTTAAATAATGGTATATGGTGTGTTGGTAACTAAGGACCAGTTTGGCTTCCTTAGTAGAGAGCAGCTGGCAGGGAGGTACAGAAGGCAGCTTTTGTTCTCTGCAGGCTTGTAGCCCTCCCTTGGCTGTCCTTGAGGAACAGCATTGCTTCCTCAGCTTAGTGACTCTCCTTTGGCTCCCTCTGCTTGGCATGCAATTCTGCTCTTTTTGCTTTTGATTGTGTGGGAGTGGTGGAGTGGCGGGACTGATGGAGGTCAAACTAGGGGCCTTAGGCATGCTGGGTTGGTACTGCATTCACGGAGTCATGGCCTCAACCCTTCCCTGAAGCCTTGTATCCCTTCTCTTCCAATTTCAGGAGAATGCCCTTGGTGTTGTTACTTACAGTTGCCCTCAGTCAGGTCTAAGTACAAGAGGATTAACTCAGATTCTTTCTCTCTTGAGTTGGAGGTGGCTTGGTATAGCTCCCAGCAGCCATGGCTTCATAAAAACCCAGGTTCCAGTCTCTGCCTCCAGGCTTCAGTGAATGTCATTTCACTTCTGTGAGCTTCAGTTCCTTCATTGATAAAATTGCCATTAAAACTTCATAACGGGAAGTCATTCATAAGTGAGCCAATGAGATGACAAGTGCAACAGCAACCGGCAAAGCCTCCAGAGCATTGTAGCTGTTTAATTAAATCGACTTTTCTTAGTTCATGACCCATTCATAAATTTGATGCAGACCAGAGGTGAGCAGCCTAGCACACACCATTCCTAGAGGAGGGTACCACTGTCAGTTACCAGGACTGGCCCAAGGGCAGGACTGGGGGTGGGGACACAAAACAGGAAACTGTCAGTTTGTTAGCTCACTGGCAGTTAAAGAATAAATGGAGTTATTTCTGCCTTGGGTCTTTGGTGTTTAATTAGATCATGTTTCTGCTGCAAGAGGAAGATGCTTATTCAAGACACTGCAAGAAATGGGTGAAATTACTGCAAAGGAAGCACTGGACTCAATTGCACACAGAGATTTGGAAGCTGTCAATAATCCTAATCTGTCTCCTGCGGGACTATGTGGCCTTTGCTTTTCTCTGAGTGTCCCTGCTCACTCTTCTCACACAGGCAAGCTTGTCTGCCTATGCAGGACGTCCTGCTGTCTAGTGCCCCACCAGCTGGCACTCCTGGGTAAGTCTCCTTGTGTGATCTGTCTCCAGATCAGTGATTAGCACCTGCTAATCTTACCTCTACCCCCCACTTCAGGGTGTATGGAGGAAGCGGGTCTTCCATCTTCTGTGGCTCTGGCTGCCACCCCAGCCCTTGGTGACATTTGCAAAGGCTGTCCCTTTGTGGTTCTTAGCAGCCTCAACTTCTGATTCACCCCAAGTCATATGCTCACCCCCAGTAGATGTGTTTCTAAGGGAGATGGTCATTACCAAGGGAAGAACTTGTTGCTTGTGTCTGCCTCCTTCGCAGGAGTGGTGACTAGAAAAAAAAAAGCCCATGGCTTTCAGGTGCCGTTCAGACCACTTTTCTCTGCTAAGCTCTAAGCCTGCCTGATTTCTTGTGTGTATGTATGTGTGTGTATGTGTGTGTGCATGTGTGTGTGTGTGTCTGTCTGTCTCTCTCTGTCTCTCTGTCTCTGTCTCTCTCTGTCTTTCTCTGTCTCTCTCTGTCTCTCTCTGTCTCTCTCTCTCTGACAGACGTGTTTGTTTCCTGGACCCCAGGGAAACTAGGGTTTGTTCTGGGAGTATGGCAACCTGTACTCCACCTCACTCATCAGCTAACCTGAAGCATTCTCTTGGGACCAATCAAGAGACTCCTGTAATTTTTGTTTCCTAAGACCTCCAGCTGTAACCTCGGGTTCTTTTTAAGGCTGACTTGTCATGTTGGCTCCAAACCCCTTTTCAGCTTCAGTTTCCATTGTTGATCTGCTACATCTAACTCATTATCTCTTTCCCAGTTCAATTCACAAAGGAATAATTCTGATGGCCAGCTTGCGGCTGGCTGGTTAGGTAGGGGCTGGCTACCTTGGTTGGGTTAGAAGTCCAATCAGCTGTCACCAAGTTGTTGTTGTTGTTGGGAACACATCGTGCCCATGTAAGCCTTCCCCTTTAGCACCTGCTGTGTGAGGTATTTTCTCTTTAGGGTGTCAGGATGGGTAGACACAATGATATTTCAAATCTATCCATACTTCACAAATGTGCTAGTCTGTGAAATATCAACTTGGAACACCCCCACCATCACCACCACCACCAACAACTGAGCTAGTCTATAAAATATATCAACTTGGAACACACACCCACCACTACAAAATTTCTAAGCCTGTTCTTCTTCTTCTTTTTTTTTTTTCAGAGTGTGAAAGGTAGAGGGGGTGGGAGGGTAGGAGCCATTTTGCATCGTCATCTCAGTGCATGTCTTTGTTGCTTGGACAGTTTGCTGGCGGACTTAGGTACTGTCAGCTTACATCCCATCAGTGAGAATTCACAACTTCAGCACCACTGTGTTCTCCATTGCTGTCCTTCATAATAAGACGTCAGCTGCTCTTAGAATACCACCCCAATCTCATTAACATTGTCTCCAGCACATTAATAGGAAACACGGGTCTGAAGAAGAGTGACATTTTATGATTAAAAATACATTTGCTTAAATGGTTCAGTTGTCTCCATTTGAATATTGCCCACTGCTTCCATAATAGTAGCAGAAGTTTTCACTGATGTTTTTAATGGCTAACCCCTGCTATATCTGCAGTGGCAGCACAAAGCCTCGGATAATATGTCTTGATTTGATATGTGCTAATTGCTTATCAGAAATTACCCAGTTGTAGCCTATCACCGCTGAAATTACTTTCAAGGAAAAAACTGGGCACTTTTGAAAGGTGCATTAATGTCACTAGGCCATGAATGTCACATTTCGTATTCTAAAACAGTTAACAATAATGGCACGAGAGAGCCAGTATATCCAAAAGCATCCTGTGTTCACTCAAGGAAGGCACAGAGAGAAGCTGCCCGGATGTAGAATGGAATGTAACAAAATTGTTTGGTCTATTATTAGTTTATTCAAAACCATGACAACTCAAAGCAGTTCATGACTCTCATGATGAATAGATATTCTTTATTATTCCATTGTAGAAATATCAGATAATCCAAACCTTACTACTCCAAACCTTGTGGAGTGGTGCCTGAGCAGCACAATGTGCCCGCTTCCGAGCTGAATGAATGAGATGACAGTTTACACCCTTTGTATGCACCTCTGTGGTACAAGGGTGTCACTTGTTGTTTTGAAGATGTTTCAGAATGATACATGGAGGCTGGGGAGACAGGGAGATAGTTCAGTCACTAAAGTACTTGACACACAAGCTTGGGGCTCTGAGTTTGATCCTCAGTACCCATGTGTTGGTGTGATGGTACATGTTTATAATCTCAGTACTGAGGAACTGGAGACAGGGGAATACCTGGTACTTCCTGGCCAGCCAGCCTAGTCTAATTCAGAACCTCTAGTCCCAGTGAGAGAATATGCAGAAAAGAAGGTGGATGTGCTCTGAGGAATAGGACTTACACACACACACACACATACACACACATACATACACACACACACATACACACA
>LZPO01075924.1:93185-110730 GCA_001675575.1 Neotoma lepida
GAGAGAGAGAGAGAGAGAGAGAGAGAGAGAGAGAGAGAGAGAGAGAGACTTTGTACAGATTGTTCTACACAGGGCTGAAATAATCCACTGGGAAACTGGGTGACATTGTCAAGGTGCTTCCCAGAGTTCAGGGCACAGAAAGGAGCCATGACTCAATGACCCTTTCTGAGGAGGGAGGTGTAAGCAAACCACAGAGGCCCTCTCTGGCTTGAGTAGAGGCATGGGGCTGAGCTGGATGGCTCTGGAAATAGACTGCTTGTTGGACAAAGGGCAGGTTTGGGTGAAATGAAGCAGTGATCCACAATAAGAGGGATAGTGAGCTTTGTGTTCTGTGCTTCCTTCCCACGGGCTACGAACAGCAATGTTCATAGCTCTTTGTTGGTGTTCCATTTTTTTTGGTGCTGTTCCCAAGGGGTTGATTGGTATGTCCAAATAAGGTGACAATAGGCAGCTGTGGGCTCACAGGTCCTCCACTCCCTCTGGGAAGATGCCACTTTCTTCCCCAGGGCTCACAGCTCAAACCCTTGGGGAAGTCTCTGCTTGGTACCACTGGATTATGTGTCATGCCATGGACTCATCACTGGGTAAAGGGAAGGGAACCCAGGTCTGACACATTCCCATCTTAAAGGAAAGGGGGCACTTTAAGCAGGCAAAAAATCCTGTGTTCACCTTCAAGCCTTATCCTGGATCTAATTCTGACTGGATGGCACTTCTGTCAGAGGCATTCTGGAGGAGATCTTCATGTAGACCAGGGACAGTCCTGCATTCAGGGTGTTCATCTCCAGCCGGTATCCATTCCCTTCCCCCCACTCTTCAGTGGTCTCGGCATCTTACCTCTTCTGTAGATAGTACTCCTCATGCAGGCTAGTGTTTAGAGACAGACAGCCTCGAATCCCAGCCATTGTGTTTGCACTTGATGTCTTCATTAATGGGGACATGTTGATAGTTTTTGAACACTGGTATGAAATTCTGGGATTTCTCACTTCAGGAAAATGAGTCTGGAAGTAGGCAAAGGATGGAGAGAGAGAGCAAGAAACAAGATGGGAGATGCCAACAATGTCTGGCCAGGTGGAGTGATGAATGAAGATGGTCAGGGTAGAAAAGAAGGAGAGCTGATGGCTGTCCTGGCAGTGATAACCCTCAGTATTGGGGAATAATTTGATGATGGGGCCCAATAGAAAGGGTGACCATATGTCCTTAAAAAACCCAACCCTCCAACTTCAGAATTGAGTAAGAAGGAGAAGAATGATGGATCTAGAACAAGGATCTAGAATGAAGGAATCTAGAATGAGAGAATCTAGAACGAGGATCTAGAATGAGGATCTAGAATGAGGATCTAGATCTCAGGAGGTAAAGCAGAGCTGGAGAGAGAGAAGAGTGAACAAAGATTCTGTGAAAACACTGTGTCACTGAGATTCTGTCCTGCTGGGACAAAAAGAAAGTCACCCTGTCCTCACACTTAGGACTCACTCTATCCTCACACTAACACTTAGGAATGACCCCTGGTTCTTCCCTTCCCTCCCTCCCCTGCTTCCATCTTTCAGCTGTACCTACTGCTTCTACCTTTACACTTTAGTTTCAGCCTGGCCACCACCACCACTTCCCCAGTCCTTACCTCAGTGCAGACTGTGCCTTCTCTTTCTGGATGGCACAGTCTGCGCCTCCGTTCTTGCACCCAGATCTGTTCTGACACGGCAGAAGGAAGGTTTTCTTTAAGGGTTGAATAGCATCACTCACCCCTCTACTTAAAACCCTCTTAAACGGCTCACACTCAGATTAAACTAAAACCTCAGCATCACCGTCCTGCAGTAAGGCCTCACAGACTCGTGTCCTGCCTCCGCCTCTGCTATTTGTCACCACTCCTTCATTCACTACGTGTCCATCATACTTTTCCTTTAGCCTCATGACCATGCCAAGTTCTGTATCATTTCTGCTGAACTTCCTTCCTGCCCAAGCTCTTCTTCCTCCCTGGCCTCCCATCTCTCCAGCTTAGACTTCTGCTCTTGTCCTCCTGCCTCCATCCCCAACAACATAGGGTGGTTTTAATGTCTGAAGGATCATCCTGCAACAACCCAGCCCTCCTCGCCCACCCTGGTGCTCCTGTCTTAACACCGCAGCAAGACATAGAACAAGGAACCAAGAAACAAGACTCATGAAAACTTCTGTGGGCCCAACTTCACCTGCACAATCACCATACACTCCATTTTAAAATGTGTCTTACTATGGGAAGGTGATGCTGAGGTTTTAGTTTAATCTNAGTGTGAGCCAGAGCCATGAGGAGGGTTTTAAGTAGAGAGGTGAGTGATGCTATTCAACCCTTAAAGTTGAAAAGGACGGACTCCCATTGGTTACTTTTCTCAATGCTGTGACAAATCACCAAAGGCAACTTAAGGATGGGAAGGATTGACTCATGGGTTGAGGGGAGATAGTGTGTCATGGCATCCGGGTAGGGCCTCAGATGGCTGGTCACATCATGCCTGAAGTCAGGAAGCAGAGAGAGATGAATGCTGGCACTGAGCCAACTTTCTTCACTCTGTTCAATCCAGCAGGACGGTGCCACCCACTTTCGGGGTGGTTCTTCCCTCTTGAGTTCAACCTCTCTGGAAAGCCTCTCACAGCCACACGTGGAGGTGTGACTTCTAGATGGTTTCAAATCTTGTCAGTTTGACAGATTTTACCATCACAATAATACCAAAAACTGAATTTATTTTTTTTAAGATTTATTTTTAATTTTCTTGTGAGGGAGAGAGAGAGAGAGAGAGAGAGAGAGAGAGAGAGAGAGAGAGAAGCTATGTGCATGTAAATGCAGGTACCCTTCTTGAAGGCCAGAAGATGCTCCTCTACAGGTAGATTTACAATTAGTTTTGAGTCACCTGACCTGGGTGGTTCTGGGGACACTGAATTCTGGTCCTCTGCAAGAGCAATATGAACTCTTAATTGCTGAGCCCTCAACAATTTTTTTTAAAATAAGGTTTACAGAATTCTTCCTTTGACAAAAAGATTCATCTGGAAATTTCTGAAAATACTTTTCTAATATATTCAAAGTTTGTGATTTTATTTTCCAACATTCGGTTCACACAAGTGTTCAAGGATATAGCAATTGTGGGAAACAAAGAATGCTTGTACTGTTCCTGTGTCGTGATGGTAAAATGGAGTCACAAAGGCTTCCTGGGGATGAAAATGAGCATCAACAATAGACTCAAGGTTAGAAACCAGAAAATGTTAGGGTTGAGCATTTGCTGGAATCAAAGACTAATTCAGCTTCCCAACAATTTCCTCTTTAAAATGGAGATAAAACTCCTACCATTCTCTTCCAGCTCTGAAGCAGACTGTGTGTAAGCATCTAGAAGTTTCCTTCAGTACCAGATAATTGAGTTCTGGATGGTTCATTCTGAGAGCCCTTGTTGGGTAGTTCTAACGGTCAGGGTGGGCACCTATACCACGCTACTTTTAATAATACACTGTGTTTTATCCTGTGCAAACAGGCAGAGTCAGCACCGAGACAGTGAACTTAAGCTTTAGTGTAATTTAGAAAAGCAAATAACAGATTTTTTTCAATAAAAAAGGAAATGAAATTAAAAACAAGACTTCAGTTTCATTTACCAGACTTGAATGACAAGCTTGGCCACGGTGAATTCGGTTCAGTTAAAAACATCTCAGCTCTCTAAGCAGCCAAGCACATGGAGACAGCTGTGGCTGCTCCATTCTGAGCATCTTTGGGCTGTGGGCTTCAGCTGGGCTCCAGGTTATTTTAAAAGGGGGTTTATATGAATAGGTTTCTGTTTATATTAACAAAGCTTTCTGTAGGTACAGATCTATTTGATGCTAACCAAGATGTATAGTAGGATAAACCTTCATACTTAGACATCCAGAAATCAAAATCTAGACCCAAACCATGTCTAAATACAACTTGATCCTTGCATTTTGATTTGAGTGGGAAAGGAAAGCTAGTGTTCACTCAGAAACACTTTCAGGTTAAAACAATCTCCCAGTGGACTGCTCTGTTGGCTGCTCTGTTCCCCAGGTCAAGGGTGATAAATCCTATTTAGGCAACTGTGGTAAAGGAAATTGAAGGCCAAGTACGTACGAGGGTTTTATTAACTACTTAGCATTTGCACATCAACACCCAGCACCCCTTAGGAGCTTTCAGCCTCATGCTTCACATTGAACTAAAAACTATAAGGTCCAGTGGTCTCTCAGCATGCAAACATTGCTGACTGCTCCTGAATGTGGTTTTCTTGCGACCTGCAGAAAAAAAAATAGTTTGAACAAAACATTCAGGTTTGCCTTTAAATAGATTTAAGTGATTCCAAATGAAAATACATCCCCCCCCCCAAATTCTCATGTTTTGGAACAATAATAATTGCTGTTGTTACCATTGCTCTGGGCAGTAGCCTGGAACATCAAGTGTGTTGTTTGCTTAATTTTCATAACAACTCCGCAGGGTAGGTCTTATTATCTCTCTTGTACAGATGAACAAATTAAGGGTCAGATAGGTTAATATGCCCAGTGCTGCGTAGCTAAAAATTGGCCCACTCAGTATTTAAATCCTGGCATTAATGACTTCACACTACCCCCTGAGCAGTGAAGAGCCAGCCTTGTGGGAAAGACTACATTGCTTCATGTCATGAATCTGATCTGTCTTCTTTTAGAAGGAGATTAATTATAATAGTTCTGACATTACCCTAAAAATGGCGTCACCAGATGGTGACAACTTTTTATTGACAGAGTGTTACGCTGTACCCTGGCTTAGTTCTTCATTCCTGCTTTGGTTTCATTCTTGAGATTTCAGAGGTAGGGTCCTGTCCTGTTCCTTCCTCATACCCTCACTTCAGTTTTCTACCATGCCATTCAAAGACAGCAGCTCAATATTTACAAAAAGTTGTATACACATTTGTTGTTACTCATATAAGTCTAGGGAGTATTTAGGCAGAATTTTTTCCCCTCTAAAATACAATGTACGTATAAAGGGTAGAGGTCACAAGTTCATAATTCAGTGTGCTTTCTCAAAGTGAACACACCCAACAACCAGACCAAGAGTGAGGACATCAATGGCAGAGCCAATGGCATCCAGAATGTGGCTGGGATATTACTTCAAAGTCTGTTTATGTAAGTGATCTTTTGAAGGGTGAGAATACCTTTGGAACATACTCTATTATGTTCTACTTCATGCTCTCTGCATCCTGATTTGTTTACACCTGTTCTCTTAACCCATGATGTGTTTAAAGAGAGGCATGGTTCAACAACACACCATAATGTGAATGCCTTGCCTACTCGGAATTCACATCAAAATTCAGTATCCCACAATCATTGGGCTACCTTCTCCCAGTAATAAATTAAGATCTGGTTTTTATAATAACCACCTTAAAAAGACATTGCTGTTCTGAATTGTGAAATGCTGTTTATCATTAAGAAGCAAAGGTCAATTATGACTTTTCACATTTGCTTACCAGTGGGTTTTTGAGTTCATTTTCACCAAAGAAGGATGGTCTCAGCCAAAGCCTGCTGGTTTTCTTTTTTGGTTTATCCATACATGGGATACTGACTTGTGTGTGTGTGTGTGTGTGTGTGTGTGAGAGAGAGAGAGAGAGAGAGAGAGAGAGAGAGAGAGAGAGAGAGGGAGACGGAGACAGAGACAGAGACAGGGACAGAGAGAGTCCATAGTGCCATGCTGTGATCCTTCTACCTCATTCTGTGAGCGCTAAGATCATCGGCACGCACCACATCTGCCGAGGCACGTTGACTTTTGACTATGATTGTTAAACACAGTAAATCAGGAATTGTTCTTTGTCTGTCTTCCTGTTTCAGTAATAGCTTTCCTATCATCTGAGGAAGAGATCTGCCATAGTGGCATACGCCAAAGCGAGCGTCGCTTCTATCGGGGAATGAGAGGCAAGGCTCCAGCACGATGGGAAACATGCACGTTCTGAGAATCAAGCTGCACACNTGAGGGGAGTCAGTTATGCTTCAGAGATGAGTCACATAGGGTGGCACAGATGGTACAGAATGACGTCTCAAAGATGTGAAAAATATGGATGGAACCCACACCAAAGACTAACATAGCAAGGTGAAGCAAATACCGTCAGACGAATACTGTCCCAATTCCAGTGTTAGCACTCGGCACTGGGTGATCTTGGTGAAGACTCCTTATCTTTTGCTAAATGGTTTCTTTGTTAGATGCTTCGTAAGACTCCAACACGTGAACAGAGAATGTGGCATTTCAGGAGCTCTCAACTGTGGAGAAAAATATAGAAGTATGAGTAGCAGCTTACACATTGCTGGGTGAATGAGGCTGTGACCCAAACCTTTTGTTTTAATAATATAATATTTTTATTGATCCTTTGAGAATTTTATACAGCGTATCTTGATCACATTTATTCTCTACTCCTCTCAACTCCTCCCAGATCTACCCCTTCCTCTCCCCTGTGACCACTTCATGTTCTCTTTTGGCTTTTTGGAAGAGTCTGTGTTAAAGCTGAGGTCTTCAGCTGATGTCTAAGAAGCTACCGGCTCCTACAGACTTTCCACCACTCCTCTGTGATGTCCACTGAGCCTCAAGTGCAGGGGATTCCAGGCACCTGTTCTTGAAAAATTCATGTAGTGATTCTCCACCCCCCATGCTTTCCAATGATTGACTTCAATATTAGGTCAACACATCACATATACTAATGGGGAGCTAAAATGTGGAATGTTATAGTTTAACATGAATATGGACTTCAGTTTTTCATGGGAAGAGCAGGGAGCCAGTGGGTAAGTATTTGGTCCACGAGAGACGGTGTGAAGCTGGTGCTGGACGTGCAAGCGCTCTCACACAGACTGACCTGCCTTGCCTGCAGGGCACAGTACTCCCCTCCCCCTCCACCTAACTGCAGTCTCGGGTTGTATTTTCCTTTTCCGCACTTTAGTTACTCACAAATCAAAAAATTAGAAAACATAGACACAAAGAAGGTGTTACTGTTAAGTTTCTTTGAAGTCTTTTTGTTTTGTTCATAGGTTATTATTACATAGTTTTCATAATTCATATATATATATATATAATTTTATGTCCTGCTTAGGACTTTCAGTTTTTATTTCTATGATGGTGGCAATAAACTCTTACTGAAAGTAGTTTTATGTTGAAACCAAGCTTACCAATGTTGAAAAAGCTGCAGCGGTTGCTAAGAGAAACTGATACTTTGTTCCCATAGGAACTGTTGTCTTAAAAGGAGAAATAAAGATTCTTAGTTTCAATGAATAAAAAACTAGTTTGAGGTAGGAAGCATTTCACTCTTTCTGGAAGGAAATGTAAAATTGCTACCTTCAGATTAGAAAGGTTACATGGTTACATTCGTTTAAAGGAGTGAAAACCATTCCAGGTGCCTTTTCTTTTTGGTGGCCTTAGGGATGGAATCCAGGGTCTGGCTTGCTAAGCAAACACTCTACCACAGAGCCCTTATATGCCCTCAGCTCTCAAGGTGACAACTTTGTTATTTTCTCAGTTTCCCTTGTGTTTGTGGCAGTGCATGGTGACGCCCGGTAGCAGAGTGGGGACATTAGGGCCTGCAAAGTTTGCCTTCTATTTGCTAACAGCTAAGTGAGTAATTTGGTTTTCTTGTTTGAGACATAGCGGGAGGGAAGGGATTTTTAGCTAGGCTGTGTGGAGTGAGTGCCTGAAGGCCAGTACAACTTCGCCTGCCAGGTGTGTCCCTTAACACTAAGCTGATGTAGTGATAACCTGGACTGGATGAGTGGATATCTGCTGACTTCTGATGAGAAGCCATGGACCACTGTGGGTGTCTTACCCAGCCAGACACTACTGTGGTTCCTAGGCTTGGCAGCTGGGTAAGCCTATCGATTCCTCATCTCCCTTTGCAGCTTACACGGCAGCCCCCCAATAGTATGAGAGCTAATCCTCAGAAAGGAGGCATCCCAGGTCAGTTCCAGCTCGATTCCTTGAAGGCTGGAGTCTGGAGTGTGTGGTAGCTTCAACAATAGGGTCTTACCTTCAAGTCCTGGGAGGCAGCCAAGGGCAGTGGCAATGGTCTATTATTTGGGGAGTNGCTTAGGCTCCCCTGCCCAGTAACTCAATGGGAGGCTTCCCATGCCTGATTTTTGTTAGTCTAGGACTCTTGGTGTATGTGTGGGGGGAGTCATTATCACCCCAAGTGGCATTACTTCATTTAAATTATTTATATATGTATAAGCATACACCTATATATTATNTGTGTATTTTTAAACAATAGGGGCACTTTTATCTTGGAGGTAACTAACAGCTGTCTAATTAGACTTAAAACTTACTCAACAGAAGTGAATTCAGACCTGGTACTGTAAATCTAGCCAACTACCCTCTGCTGGAGAGGTCATAGACTCAGGAGGAAAGCCCACTACTGCCATTCTCCTAAACCAATATAATATCTAACTATTCTAAATGCTTAGCCTTATATCCTTATAAGTGTAGCTCTCACTCCTTCCCAAAGNAGCTTCATTTCACAACAGATGGAGACTGTTATAGGGACCAACAACAGGTTAAATGTAGAGAACAAGTGACCGTGAAGGGCCAGCCCCAACTGACACATCTACGAGGCAACCCCTACACCTATGGCCCAGGGGAAAATTGCAGAAGAAGGGGTGGGAAGATTGTGAAATATATGAGCTGCACACATGAAAGCTCAGCAATTTGGTCGCCTGCAAAAGATCAGTACAATGACAGCACCAGCTGACATGCCAATGTGGACAGGGGAAATTCTATAAGAACCCACCCCTAGAGAAGAGCCCCAGGAAGTCAAAAGTTGTTGAGAGAGGGCGAATCTGTCTCCTCCACGGATGACTTCCCCCATAGATTGCGCAATCCTAAGTAGTCAGCCGTGGACATGTACAGACGAGCAAAGGTAAATAGACTCAGTAGATTATATGTACTNGTGTGTATGCACACACATGTTATGTGTATATATGCAACAATAATAACTAAAGAAGAGATCATGACTTTGGGGGCTGGGAGGAGTTGGAGGGGGGAAGGATGATGAAGATGCAGTGTTTGTAGATAAAGTTTTCCAAAAATGTAAAAAAANGTTCCAAAAAAATCAGATTGTTAGAAGTATCATAAAATATTAAAGTGTTANGTTAATATCATTATTTACTTAATATTCTAAATTAATTTATTTTTTTGTTGTATTGTTTGAGACAGGGTCTTGCTATATTATTCAGGCTGGCTTTGAACTAATGATCCTCCTGCCTCAGACTCCTGATTGCTATGATTATAGGTGTGTTCCACCATGTCTACCTTTCTTTTTAAATTTTAAATTTGTAACTAATATATTTATATAATTCAAAATAAGCAAACTGGAAAATTACTTATTTAGAAAGTTATGTCCTGGTCTACTTTGATCTTTGGTAGGTATTTTTATTTTTATATTTTTGTATTTATTTTCAATGTCCTTATTTACTTTAAAATTTTAAACAAATTTGTTCATTGCACAAAATGATGCATTTTGTTATGACATTTTCATAGAGGCATATCATGGACATTGCTCATATTCTTAAATGTTTTTTAATACAGTATCCCTAAGGGTGCAATAGTGGCATGCACCTTGGTGGTAACCAGCAGCTCTCTAATTGGACTTAAGGCCTGCTCAACAGGAGGGAAATCATGCCTTGTCCTGGAAACCTAGCCAGCTTTGCAGGGCTGGTGAGGTCATGGATCCTGAAGAAGAAGTTACAATCACTAATTTACTAAACCAGCACAATCCCTAAAANAATTCTAAATATTTATCCTTGTACCCGCAGATAAGAATAGGTCTCATCCTTCTTCAAAGAAATGTCTCCTTGCCACAGACAGAGATCTCTACAGAAAAACACACCTGATCAAAATGCAAAGAACAAGTGACCATGTGGTGTCCAGCCCCACCTGACACATCTACAACAGTACTTCAGTACCTCAGATAGTGGACAAGGGAGTGAGAAGAGTGTGAGAGCCAGAGGAACAAGAACTTGGCTGTGAGACTGAGTCTCCTAGAAATGTGAGAGAAGCTACACCCATGAAGGCTCATCAGCATGGCTGCCTAAACAAGATGTGAACAAGGACAACACCAGTAGACNTGCTGACATGGAAGGCAGAAATCTCATGGGACCTCAACCCTAGAAGAACCACAGGCAACTAAGGAAGCCCAGAGTGGGAGACATTGTCTTCCCTAGGGAAGAGCCCCCCCCCAATCGGTTATCTAATACTAAGTGGCCAGCCCTGTAATTATATACACACAAGTAGCAGTATACAGACTGAATAGGTCGTAGGGTTTCTATCTGCTCATGAGGGAGAGAAAAGAGGCCCATGACAAAGTTTCCCTGAAAGTCTCCACTACCTCCTGAGATGACCACTAACTAGAAACCAAGACATCAGCATGACTTGCAGGGACATTTCACAGTCACATCATAACAAGTTTGTCCATATATCATTTCNTAAGNGCATGTGCACATCCATCTGTGGGGTAAGAGACACCATGGCCATGACAGCTCTCAGAAGGAAAACATTTAATTGGGGTGGCTTGCTTACAGTTTCGAAGTTCAGTCCGTTATTATCATGGTGTGGAGCATGGCGGTATGCAGGCAGACATGATACTAAGAGTCCTACATCTTGCAGGCAAAAGGAAGTCGACTGAAATACAGGGCGGTATCCTGAGCATAAGAAACCTCAAAGCCTGCCCCTACAGTGACACACTTCCTCCAACAAGGCCATACCCACTCTAACAAAGCCACACCTCCAAATAGTGCCACTCCTTATGAAATTATGGGGGCCAATTACATTCAATCTACCACAATATATGTAACAACTAAAAAATAGAGGTTATGAATCTGAGAGAAGGTACATGGGGAAAGGTTTGAAGGAAGAACAGGAAAGGAAAAAACGATGTAATTATATTTGAATTTCAAAAAATATAAATAAATAAAAATGTTTCTTAGTGCAGATATATGCAATTACAAATGTGTAAGGTTATCCTCTTTCTCTTTTATGCAAAGGTTAGCAAACAGTATGTCCTGCTCTGTACCTTAGAGCTGTTACACCCTGAAGCTCTTTCCATCTCAGTGAACAAAAATCTCCTCCACCTGCTTTTTCACGGCTAAGTACTATTCATTGTGTGCGTACTGTGTTTATTTCATCAGCTCCCTGTTGTGTCAGTCCAAGGTCTTCAGAGACAAAGTCAATGGGATGAACACACTAAAGAAGAGCTTTGTGATGAGCACTTATCTGTGGAGGCTTGCTGCTTCTAAGATGTGCTGAGTATGTCTGCTGGAGATGAAGGACAGGAGAATGGGTGGCTCCATCTGGATGCCAGCATCCTTGGAACTCAGAAAAAGCCAGTGATTTAGGTTAACTCAGAAGGCAGGAGAAAAATCCTAATGCTCCAGTTTGCAGAGCACCAGGAAGGAGAAATTCTTTCCTTTTTGGGAAAGACTGTCAGGCCTTCAACAGACTGGATGAAGCCCCGGTCTCCCAGCCTTACTANAGAGGCCAGCTTGCTTTAAATGTTGACCTATTTAAATGTTTACCTCATCTGCAAACACCCAGGATGATGCTCAGCCAAATATTCACGACTTAGTCAAGTAGGCACATGGCNTGATGTTAAACTTTATACCTATTAATAGGTACCTGAGTGGTATTCAAACTTTTGCTATTACATACGATTCTGCTGTGGGTAGCCTTTGTGTCAGTTTTCATCACTGTAACAAGTGCCCGAGAGAACAACCCACAGGAAGAAAGGGTTCATTCCGGCTCAGGGTGTCAGAGGGCTCTGTGGGCCTGTGGTAAGGCACAGCACTTTGACAGAGGTTGCCGTGGAGGGAAGGTTTTCTGCTCATGGAGACAAGGTTTCCCTGAAAGTTTCTACTACCTCCTGAGACCGTTAACTAGAGCNCACGGCATCAGCATGACATGCAGGGACATTTCACAGTCACATAGTAACAACTTTGTGCATACATCATTTCATAAGTGCATGTGCACATCCTTCTGTGGGGTAAATTCCCAGAAATGGTGTCATAGGTCAAAGCATTAACATGGATAGGGAGTGTGCTACTGCCACCCATGAGATAAGCTGTAATAAGTGATCCTGCTAGAATATTCGAGGAATGGTTCCCCCACACCTTGCCAGAAACTGTTTTCATGCTTTGATTTTTTTTTTTTTTTTTGCTAGTTTGATATGTGGGCTGTGTCACATAGCCATAATTTGAGTTGCTCTCATCTGAATGAGGTGGACACGCCTTTTCCTGTTTTAGGTCTGTTCCTACTTCCTCATCCATTTTCTGCACATGCCCGCTGTTCAGCTTCCATTGGGTTGTTGGACTCTTCTCAGTTTTTATGGCACACATTTAAAGAGTTCAGCCCTTTGTAGTAGAGGCTGCAACATTTGTTTGGTTTGTCATTTTTAGTTTGTGTTGCTTTTGTATTAGTTTAGATCAGCCTTTCCACTGTGGAGCTCGCCTTTTGAGCGGTGACTCCTAGGGCCTCTGAAGGACAGTGTAGTGAGGTACTCAGGGAAGCTTGCTCCGGGTCCTTCTTGTGCNCCGGGCAAACATTGTTGGGAGAGACACTNAGCACACTGAAGCAGACATGGTGGAAAATCAGAATATGCAAAGCTGAGTCCAAATGAGAAAGGTCACTAAAAATAGATATTTGAACCAATGTAAACACCAAGTGTGANATAAAACAAACAGAGACTCACACAGAATGAAAGGAATTGCACGGATTTCTGGGTTTGGAAAGAATAAATCTCTTTGAGGGAANAAGTTATGGCTTGTCAAAATTCCTGCTCCTGAACTAGGAATGCAAAGATTTAATATAAGTTTTGATAAATACTTCACAATTTAAAATCGATTTGAAAACCATGGTATTTCAACCTCATGAATTGGAAAGCATATTTGCTTATAGTGGTAGCTTTTTACAGTACTTGAATCATGGTCTGACTACTTTTAGAAATGAATAATGGATTAAAAGTACACTTTGCAGCTTACATTAGTTACTTTTGTAATGCAAAATAGAAGCATGAGAATGTACTGTTCAGCATGCTTTAATATGATTTATACATACACTGCACGGCATAAGTAATTCATTACGCCCTTCACAGTACATTTCCTGGGCCCAGAAGCTCATGGTTGCCACTATTTCATACCCTAATCAGGCTGTCTAATGCAGGGAGTATGGGACCAGGAGTGCCAACCTCCCAGCCCACACTGAGCCAACAACTCAAGGTAAATGCTGTGCTGGAGTGGGAGGTGGGCTCCCAGGAGCAGGTAGATAACACCTTACACATCCACATGCAGAAGAAGGGACCTGGATGACTATTGTAAAGCTGCAAATGGCTTTGAAGTCTGAAACTGTACAGGCTTCTCCCATGGTAATTGTTATTCCTGGGAAATATCTGTCTTTGTAAACAGCATGCTAGAAAGGTCATTTCTACATGGCAACAGTCCATTGCTGCATATCTGGGGAGAAGTCTTCACTGCTTCCCTGAACAGCACCTGTTCAGGAAAAAAAAAAAAAAGATCACACGCTGGATTTTCCTGTTTTCATAGTGTGGAGTTACTGAAAAGCAGAGGTGCTGGTCTTGGAACTTTACTGTGTTTTTAGCAGAAACATTCCGTTGACACTTGTGAGTCAGAAATGGGGAGTGGTTCTGAAGACTAGTCTAACTTCAGTGAGGCCTGGGTGCTGTGCAAATGGAGGCCCCCACAGCTTATGTTTAAATATTCAAATGGTATAGATCAGGCTAACAGANTGTTAAATAAAATATGTCCTAGCCTCTTACCTTGACAACTGCATCTTCATGATAACCTCGAAGGTTGGGTTTGGAGTTTAGTTTCTCTCTGAAGTTCCCGAAGTTTATGCCACATTTCTCTCACTGCCAAATGATAGTGGCCAGTGATGGCATCCAGACTGGAATCAGAACTTGCTTTCTGGGGTGTGTTTCAAACTCTGCACTTAGGCTCTGATAGTGCAAGCTTATGAAACAGCTTTTGCACAATTCGATTCCTCAGCAATCTACGTTTTAACCTGGTCTATTTAAATTCTGCTAGGATAACAATATTGTGTGAAAAGCAAAATGTGCAAGTTTTATATACAAATTTTATTTTTTTGCTTAACACGTAAATGATTATTTTGGGTTCAAAGGAATCCTATTGGTCAAGTAGACCAAATAATGAAAATGGTAACATAGGACAACGTATCTCTTAGACAAAATATCTCTGTACCTTAAACGGTCTATTTTATAGCTGATGTTTTTATTTTTGCTTGGGTGTAGGATTCTTGTTCATCAAGACTGCACTTTCTTTGTTAAAATGTAAAATGCATATTGGGCAAATGCTCCAGGGCAATTTGCATAAAAAGTGATGACAAAGAGCAATTAGTACTTCATTATTATGCAGTGAAACGCTACTCTGCTCAAAAGTGACTCGAGTCCCCCTCCCATAAATCTGGGAGAGCATTGTTCTAAAAATAGTCCTAAAGAAACCTCTGTTTGTAAATCAGCATCTTTGACTTCCCACTAGCAATCCAGGGGGAAAGAAATCAAAGCACTAAAGAAAGTTATTGCCCCAGCTCTTTCTACTAGGGACCAAGCACAAAATGCTATTAGGTAAGGCAGTTGGGAGATTTTAGTATCTCATTAAATTGGAGCCATATCTTATTTTATCCTTTGGGATCTGCTGTGAAACCATGCTGATAGCAGCATCCATCCTGCTAACACACATGCTCACACATGCTCAGAAACAGGTCACGCCTCACACAGCTACGCTACACAGAAACGTCCCGAGGTAGCCCTACTTAGGAAGGCTTGATTTTTGAGTACAGATTTCATTACCATGGAATTCCTTTAGGGCAAAAATAAACTGCATCAAAGAAACCAAGTAGGGAGGCAGGCTGGAAATGTTTGCCCCATCACCTGTGTCACCAGGCACTGTCTTTGACAGGGAATGGTTTGGTTTCTCTTGTGGAACCAACATACCACACAAAATTTTGCGAGCCAAAAATGTGTTGGCTGTGTGTGTGTGTATCTCTGTGTGTTTATCTCTCTGTGTGTATCTCTCTTTCTGTCTTTGTCTTTGTCTGTCTCTGTCTCTCTCTCTGTCTCTGTTTCTCTGTCTATCTGTCTGTCTGTCTGTCTGTCTCTCTCTCTCTCTGTGTAATAATTGAGTAATTGGATATTCACAGGAAGAGAAGGAAAACACAGGAAACTACCAAATCTTTGGAAATAACTTCAGGAGTGTAGAGAAGNTCTCTCTCTCTCTGTGTGTGTGTGTGTGTGTGTGTGTGTGTGTGTGTGTAATAATTGAGTAATTGGATATTCACAGGAAGAGAAGGAAAACACAGGAAACTACCAAATCTTTGGAAATAACTTCAGGAGTNTAGAGAAGACTGGATTACAAACTTTTCTTTGGATATCAAAAGCAAAAGCAAGCTTGGCGGGAAAGATGAGGACAGGGTGGAGGTGGGGGGGTTGGTAAATTCTGCCTTGTTCTTGATCTCTAACCTCATTTGACACTCGGTGGGGATCTTGAAGGCAGGGTTCCACAGTGGCTGACCCAAACAAGCTTTGCCGGCAGCCTGAGGGGTCTGTTACTTTTAGGAAGCTGGATTGGTCCAAGGAATTTGAGTGAACTGTAGTCTAAGCTCAGAGACTCAGGGCCCCACGCACATTCGGAGAACAAATCAACAGAGCAAACCCCGATGCACAGTGCCTCATCAGTACAAGCAGCAGTGTGGTTCAGTGTCCTTCACTTGGCCCATGAATGCTCTCTCTCATTCCTGTTCTCCTTAGAGAGAGAAGACGATGTCACATAGCCAGTAGCACCCATTTCAACAATACATTCTCTAACCTGGGGTTAGTGTATGGTTGTTTTGCACACCACCACAGATTCATTATTCATACAATTTTCTATTAATTTTTAATGCATCCAAGTTCCCATTTAATGTACAATGCAATAAGATGAATATCTTTATAAAAGAGGTCTTCATGACTCAAAGTATCTTTCCTGGCTTACCATCCAGTTGCTGAGATATTGCAATGCCTGAACCATGAACAAGACCCATCCTCTGCAGAGTCCTGCATTTTAGATGATTTTCTGGGCTGCTTTTCCATTTTCTTTTAGATTGGTTGTGGTGATGAGGGCATTGGGGCAACCATATGTCCTGTGAACTGTGACTAAGTCCCCAGAGGTATCCTGAAGAAGCTTGGAAACCACACACCAGGAGCTCGGAGTAGAGGATGGGCTAGATTCACTGAGTGTTGGAGGCTCCTAACTTATCTGAGGAAGTGTGCAGAATTCCTTACGAGCCAGCTTGGAAGGGTGAGCTGCACGGGCAAGACTCCAGCATCAGCTCAGCAAACCCCTAGCCACTTCTGAAGAACTGTTACACTGTCAGGGCGGCACTCGGCTCCACGTTTTCATCTACTAGAGTGTGTAGATCGATCCTCCCAGTCCCCGTGATTTATGGGTCCTCACTTGCTCCAACTGTTCTGTTCATTCTTTGGAAGGTTCTCTCTCTCTTAGCAGTGAATCATGATTTTCCATACAATCTGCCCCCAAGCAAGCAATTCTCTCATCACTCTAAGGAAATGGTTGGACAGTTACCTCTTCTCTAGCCTCTCCATCCTTCTCTACTTTCTTAAGAGCTCTGTTCATGAACCTGTGTTTGGCTTGCTAATTAATGTTTTTAAAGAAACACCTGCTCTTCAGTTTGGAGTCTAAGGAGGTTTTTACTCATTCTGCTTCATGAGTCCCCAGTCCTTTGTGTTGCTTAATATTCTTCTAACGTGGTTCTAGGATTTAGGATCTTACTGCTTTTCTTTTTATGTAGTGGAGATATCTTGGCACTGGAGAATATGGTGCTGTGGCCCTCGCCCCATGTGTCTCATCCTGTGCTTATGTTCATCGTCTGTTTCTCTGTGTGCTTGCTGGGCAGTGCAGAGNGGGGCTTGCTGGCCAGACCGTCATTCTAAAAGGTATCATTCAGCATGTAATCCTTGGTTTCATTCCTCAAATCTTAAGCTTTCATATCTTGAAAAACCATTTATCAAGCACTTAACTGCTCAGAGTGTCTTGGAAACACATTGTAGTTTTAACCACAGTGGGACAAAGTGTGGCAGAGTCAAGTCTGGGCATAGGAGGGCATCACTATGGATATAGCCCTTGTTCAGACGTCTGCAATTTGGCACTTAAAAAAGATATCTTTGCATATATCTTCAGCAATGTTACAATATCTGAGTTGAGGGGACCATATGGGGACAGCTGGGCATCCTTCAGCAATGGTGGTAAAACNCCCCCAACCCTCATCCCCGGGAAGGGAAGTGTGGGGCACCNACTTGACTGGGCTACAGTGTACTCAGAAAGCTGATAAAGCATTATTTTCCTTGGGGGCGGGGTGGTGTCTGTGAGGATATTTATAGGAGGAATGAACAATTTGAATTCACAAACCAAGAAAAGAAGATGTTCCTAGGCAGGGTGGAGGAGCACCTTCCAATGTGCTCAGGAACGGTGAAACTGCTCTCTGTCTGGGAGTGACAATGACTCTTCTTGCTCTCAG
>LZPO01075924.1:123036-135232 GCA_001675575.1 Neotoma lepida
AACTCCTGACACAGGGAATGACTGGAGTTTGTGCCCTGCCCCCAGCCAGTTCAAGTCGTCCTGCTTTGAGTCCCGGTGATCTAATTTCTGAGTTCCCACAGTGGACAAGATGGGGATGTGAGATGTGATTTGCTGTTTGGGGTTTCAAGAAAAGAAACAGAACCGAAAGCTGTTTTGTGAGGACTCTGTCCCTTCTTCTCTGGTGTGTGGAATGAGGGGTTTCCGGCTTTATTGCGCTGTGGCCCGCTGACCCTTAGAGCCTCTTCCAGGTTTCTTTGAACATCCCCCATTAGATTTTTTTAAACCGAGAAATTAAAAACAAATAAACACAAAATGGTAGGTCTGGTACTGGATGCAGGATGGGTTTTTGGTGTGTGCTCTCTATAATTGCTAGAACGGTGCAGTGAATGTGAATTCTAAAAGAAATCAGAAAAAAAAAGCCAGCTGCTGGAGAGATGGCTCAGTGGGTAAGAGTACTTCCTGCTCTTACAGAAGATCTGGGTTTAGTTCCCAGCACTCACGTGGCCGCTCACCTCCTGTTCCAAGGGATACAATGCCTTCTTCTGACCTCAATGGACTCTTGCATGCATACGGTGCACATACATACACTCAGATACACACATATAGGCACATGAAAATCAACATATTTTTTAAATGCCAGCAAATGTTGAAATTAATGCTAAGTTGTTAAAAGAATAAAATGATGGCCAAACATTTTCCAAACAAATACAAGTAAAAAGAAAAGAAGAATTGCACTAAAATTTAGAAAAAGTGAGATTCCTCCTAAAGCAGAACTTAGGATAAAGGAGCCATTTTGTCACTTGATGTTGACAGCAGGTAAATGCAGGAGGAAGATTGTATAGTGATGAATGTCAAGCAGTGAAAGAACAGCTTGCTTTAGAACTAGAATTGACGTGAAAGGAGACATCAACAGAAAAACAATTCTAAGAGACTGGAGCATCAGATTTTGACAATCAATAGAGAGGAAAAAAGACACAAAAATATGGAATCATTAAAGTTGATTATTAGGCAAATGCTGAATTTCATTCCCTAGCAACAAAGAATATGCCTTTCTTGAAGTATAAAACTCTTGGCAAAACAAATAAAATGTAAGGTCACAGATAAAGCTTTTGTCCAACCTGCAACAAAAGGAGGATAAAGTTATAAAAGCTTGAACAAAACCCCATGAGTCTAAACTCCTAATCATTTGGAAAACTTCAGACTTTTAAAAAGAAAGTATAAAACTCAAAATATTAAACTTAGACTTTGTGCACATCAGTACAAGGAAGTATGCCTCTATTCTCATTATCAAACCAGAGATAATGAAAACCAATAAGCCAATGACTCTAAGAACTAAAAACCAAAACAAAATAAAAAAAACAAGTGCAAGAGAAAGTAAACATAAATACAGCAATTTATGAATGAGAAGACAGAGTGGACAAATGCAAATATTTACAGATATTTAAGGCCAAACAAAAAGAGGAAACTAAAAAACAAAGAGACGATATCAACAGATAAGAAATAGGAAAATGTGAGGCTGGAGAAATGGCTCAGAGATTAAGAGTACTCACAACTATTCCAGAAGACCCATATTCTTTTCTTAGCACCTATGCTGGGTGTCTCAAAACTGTTTGTAACTCCATCTCCAAGAGATTCGACATAATCTTCTGGCTTCCTCGGGCACCTGTTCATGCATGGCACACACACACACACACACACACATACACACACACAAATAATTTAAAAATATGAATATGTGACAGGAAGTTAAGTGAAGTAACATTTTTAAAATGTAGATGCCTTGAATCCCAGCACTTGTAAAACAGAGGCCGGGGAAATCTCTGTGAGTTTGAGGCCAGCCTAGTCTACAGAGTGAGTTACAGGACAGCCAGGGCTACACAGAGAAACCCTGTCTCAGAAAACAAAAATAAACAAACAACAAAAAAAAGAAAAGAAAAAAAAGAAAGAAAAAGAAGAAAAAAGAAAATATAGACGAAATGGATGATTTCTTGGGAGAAAGTGCTAAAATTGGTATAATAGATTATATATATGAAAAGTCAACTTTTTAAAGGAATTGACAAAATCATGAGTAAAAAAATCTCCTGTTTACAGTGATTACAAACAAAACAAAACAGAAGAACCTGCCCAGATCTTTTGAAACTTCTTCCAATTTCAGACAGCTTAATGAAGAATTCTTCAAAAATTTCAAAAACTGTGATTTCTTCTCTTAAAGATATACTTCTATTTTTTTAATTATAAGGTTTGTGTCTGCACGTGGGTATGTGCATGTGGGTGCAGGCGCCCACAGGGGTGAGAGGTGGTGGAGTTACAGGTGGTTGTGAGCTGTGTGACACAGGCACTGAAAACCGAATTTGGGGTCCTATGGAAGAACACAAGCGCTCTTACGTGCACTTCTCTCTAGTCCCCGTGATTTCTATGTTATGTGAATCATTCAAGAAAGTAAGTGGAGTTTGAAATCTATCAAATTTCACTTATCAATTCAGGGGTTGACAGCCATTTCAAAAGTTAGAGGACTCAGCAGGCCAACATACATGACTCTAATGAGTATACCCAGGTCTACGAGGTGCAAGCTTGTAGACGAAAGTTTGTCCGGTTTCCCCGCCCGCTCCCACAGCCCGCTTAGACCCAAATAAACACACAGAGGCTTATATCATTTTTAAACTATGGCCCTGGCAGGCTTCTCGCTAGCTAGCCCTTACATCTTAAATTAACCCATTTTATAAATCTATGTCGCCACGTGTTCCACGTGGCTTTACCTGTGTGCCGTTACATGTTGCTTTTTAGGTGGCAGAATGGCTTCTGCCCCTGCTCTGCTTTCGGCTTCTCTTCCCCTAGTTCGAATGTCCCGCCTAACCTTATTCTGCCTCACCATTGGCCAAACAGCTTTATTTATCAACCAATCAGAGCAACACATTTTTAGAAAGACATTCCCATCACAAGCTCATGCTGCCTCCATAGCAGCAATGTTCATCATGACCCCACACTTCAGATAATCCAGAGATGAACAAAATGGAACATATCTGCACCAAAGAATATCTTTTAGCAATAAAAAATAAGTCATATATGGACACTAAAATATATTTATGGCTAAAATGTAGACAAATACCAGAAACACAATAATTCATACCCATGAAACATAGAGAAAAGTCAGTCAGGAGTGGTGGTGCATGCCTTTAATTCCAGCACTCAGAAGGCAGAGGCAGGTGGATCTCTGTGAGTTTGAGACCAGCCCCATTCACATATCGAGTTCCAGGCCAGGCAGTACTGCACAGTGAGATTCTGTCTCAAAATAAATAAATAAAATAAAAAATAAAAAGTCAAGGAAAGACAAATTTAGGTAGAAAGGGAACAGGTCAGTAGCTTTGGAGAGACAGGTATAAGAGTGGGAATTGACTACAAATGGACGTAAGCGGTTTGGGGGACAGTAGAAACTGTTCTAAAATTAGAGTGCTTTAAAACTGCTCTCAACTTGATGATAATCNCAAAACTAAATTTTTGAGGAGTGTGTTTGGAGCTCAGTGGAGCAAAGATTCAGCAAAGTTACATGTGAAGAGTGAAACATAGCTCTTCAGATGTAAATCGGTGCTGCATCTTTTGCAAACATACAGAGAATTTTCAAAATGTTAATGGACTTAGTATCCCTCCAAAAATAGACATGTGGGCAAAGTCACGAGTGTGCACTGTAGAATTCTCCATGCTAACTCCTATACAGAGCATTACCTGAAGTCCACTGTGAGGGGGTGTGAAATCATAATACATTATACAATAAAATCCACGCACTTGACAAGAATCGAAGTCTTGAGAGTCTTTAATGACACGGGAGGGTGCTCAAGAAATAGTGTCAAATGGAAAAGAAAAGTAGGATCTAAATGTGTCTAAATGGAAAACAGAAGTGTCTTTTGGAACTGAAGGGCCTAGGCACTTATACCTACACCTCAGAAAGTGAACACTTGCACCTCAGTGGTGTGAGCATGGATGATGTCATTTTCTTCTCAAGACTTTCTATGTCTGGTGCATCTTCACACAGGAAAGAGAAAATGTGTAGTATGGTCCTGACCAGCTGAGCCCCTAATAACGAGAGGCCTATCTTATTCTGCATTCTTCTGGTTCAGCAGAAGCACAGGGACAACTAAACCAATGTGTGTGTGTGTGTGTGTGTGTGTGTGTGTGTGTGTGTGTGTGTGTACACCTTACAGGGATGTACTCCATGTTAGGTCTTTAGGACTGAGAGGAACTTTACCACCTTTGATTGATGGACCATTTTGACAACCTAGCTATTCTCTGGCTCCGGTTTGACCTCATACATCAGTCACTCATCTGTTGATAGTAACCAAGCTGTTGTGTATCCAGAGTGCTGGACACAAGATGGCAGCAGGATTCATGGGGCTACAGTGACCAGGGCTCCGGATAATAACACTTCTCCAGGATTTCCTTCTTTCAGAGTTCAGTGCTCCGTGTAGTAAGTGTGTGGGAGGCAGGAAGGCATGAGGAGCAGGACAGCAGAGGCACAAGAATAGCCAATTAGGAGGCCACAGCCGGATGGGTCGTCAACCTCCAGTAGCCTCTCTGGTAACAAGGGGATGTTTCATAGCCATTGCTCTCTGATGTCACCTTGTTAGTCGCCACAAACACTTCTCCGCCTAACCTTTAAAATAATTAAACAAATGAGAAATGGACCAGACTCTAGTCCCAAACCTTCTAGTGCCCTGGTCTTTAGTACTAATGAATTTGTACCAGCCTTCCTACCTGCCTCTACCATGTGTGGGAGAAGCCGGTAACGAGGTCCTGCCGCCCTGATGAGTGTGCTCATTAACGAAGCCACTTGGTTTGAAGACCCACCCTAGACAATCTGATGGTGGATTTTATTGAAATAATTTTTTTATAAACAAGGCTTCAGACAGGGTTTTCTCCTGATGAGTGTTCCAAGCTCATTACCACCCTCAGGAAGACATTTAAAGAGATAAAAATAAAAGTCTAGGATTAAAACACTTTCACCTTTAGGCAAAACAGTCTCCCTGGGCTTCAGCTTTCTCCATCTGTAAAAGGAGTAATGATATTTCCCTTCCCAGAGCATCCGAGGGGCTGGTGCCGAATTCCAGGTAGTGTTCTTGGCAGTTGGGAAAGAAGAACTCATAAACTTGATTATTTTTAATAGTGTGAAGAACCTAACAAGNTAAATAGATGTCTGATCTCTCTTTCGATGGGGTAGGAACAACGTAAAGGAGAAATATAACACAGCCGTAAATCAGCCGTGGATCTGGCAAACTCACCTGGCTTGAATTAGGCTGCTCTCCATCCAATATTTTCTTTACTTTTTAGAGGTTTTTAGCCTAGTGACTTACCACAGAACAATTCAATGTGTTTGTCGTGCTGCTACCCCAGAAGCAGAGTGACCTGGGAAGGTGCTTGCAGAGAAAGTCATGTGCCCCAGAGAGCCCAGTGAGGTGGGGACGCTTTTCAAAGCTGCNGGATACCTTGTGCATTGCTCAGCCGCCCTAAGTCAGGAGACAGAGGGCCTTCATATCCCTGTGGACCATGGGAGGGAGTGTTCCTGCATTGTAAGATCATTCCACAGAGCCAAGCGCAAGAGTCTGCACAGAAGCATCACGCCTAAGAAGTGTGAAAGAGCTGGATGGGGCTCAAGAATGATCGACATATCCTTTCTGAAGGNAGTGACATCTTCTAATTTACCCTGTTTCTTATTTCTGCGTCAAGCATAAATAGTAAGCTTTAAAAGAGTGTTGCGGGAAGGATTCATCCACAGAGCCCGAGATTAGATAAAAGGGATTTTAGCACTGAAAGTGTAGAGTTGGGGAGGAAGGAAGGTAGAGATGAAGGGAGCAGAAAAAGGATGTCTTTGCTGGGAGCTCTCACACAACTGCGTGGCTGATTTGAGCTTTCCGGAATCACACTGATCNTACATCACACTGGGTTCAGCTGCCCCATGTACTATCAGATATTTCACATAAATAGTTTAAAAGTCCCTAGCTGCCAATGCCAAGTTCAAATGGATTTATGGGGTACTTGGGTCACCTGTTGTCAGGCCGGGAGAGTTAATGAGAGATTGCAATGCCTTAGGCAATCAGTATGCTCTCAGGAGGGACCTAAGAGCAACATCCATCTCCTGGGCTCCCTTCTTGTAGCTGCACCTTGCAGGACCACCATCCTGGTCCACTGGATTTCATAGGCTCTACTTACTGTCCTTTGTTGANTGACAGCTGCCATATGCACATACTACAGGGCCTCAACTTGCCATCTAGACAATGGGACACCTTGCCTGGCCTGCACTGTAGCCTCTCCTTGGGCACCAGCAGGGGGGGAGTGTTGAAGATAACAGCATCGTAGAGCGCAAACGGCCCAAAGTGGAGCCAGAAGAACCTATGAGATCATCTGGAAGAGCTTGGGAATTCACTGCCATTTGCCTACTTGGCTTCGGATGAAAAGCATATCTTAAGGCTGCTCGAAATGTGTCTGATTCATCTGTAACTGAGAATGAGACCAATCAGGGATAAGAAGTGAGTAAAAGCCTTGTGATCACAGAGCCAAGAGAGCCTATTTTAAAGCACTTAATGTATTTTTTTCTTAAAGATATATACACCAACTGTAATTAAGCTCTCCCGTTTCTTGTGATCTTGGCGAGATGTTAAAAAAGAGATAGAGGGAGGGAGTTGACTTGCCAAGTGGATTTTTCTAAGCGTTCTCAGCTCTAATTAAAAGTCCTTTGTGCAGGGCCAACCAGCAATCAGCTTCCTAATTAGAGTTGAGCAAACTGCCTTGGTGAACTGTGGAATTCTGTGAACCCAGGAATCTAAGAGAAGTCTGTCTATTTGCAAAGGGTTGTCTTTTGAAACTCAGACACCCAAGTCCTGAAAGTCACAGATCACAAGGCAACTTCACAACTCTACTGCTATTTNCCCCTTGCAGTGGCCCAGCAGTGCCCCCTACATTGTGCAAAACCTTGGCTGACAGCGTTATCTCGAGATAGGATCTTTTCATAATCATGCCTTCTAGATCTGGCATTATGTGTATATTAAAATGCTAGTAGTTTCATTCATTGTTAGTTTTAGACATAGACTCTTGCAGCCTAGGCTGGCCTTGAACTTGGTGTGTAGCTTAGGANGATCTTGAACTTCTGATCCTCCTGCATACACCTCACAAGTACCAGTATAGGCATATACCACCATACCCATATTTATGGGGTGCTGAGGATCAAACCCAGGACTTCATGTATGCTAGGTAAGCACTTACCAAATGAGCCCCAAATATGCCAATGTTTCATCAATTAAATACAGACCAAGAAAATCATTCTACCTTTAACTGGATATTCCCCAGATTCTTGGGAGCCATAATGGTAAACAGACACACCAGTGCTTGTTGCCTGCCAAACATAGCACAAAGAACTCTGTAAAATCTGACTCAGCCACCACCAGGCTGCCATGAGCCAGCATTTCCTCCATCATAGACAGGACCAAGGCCCAGAGCAGTCAAGCAGCTGACTCAAACTACCTCCAGATAGGATGGAGCTCCGTCACCTGCAGTCTGCTAGGTTGCAGTCTGTGCTTCCCTGGCCCGTGCCCCGGTCCACAGGTCCAGAGCACATAGTTGGAGCAACTGTGTCTCATCAGAGCCCATTCTCCTGTTTTCCAAGACACACATTCCACATTGAGACCTTCTGAAATGCACGCTTTCAATAAAGAAATTATACTAGAGTAGAAACTAGAGAGCATTGTTACTCTTCACTCCCAGAACTCTGGAGAGAACNCCAACAATGGTATCCTTGTCTTACTGCATTAGAGATAAACAAAAGCCGTAACCCCCCAGGGGAGATGCTACTAAGTAATGTATTCCCTTGGCTTCCGCATTCCTCTCTGACTCTTCATTTTCCTAGAAATACAGGCATTTGGAGACAGAAATCATTTATGATTATATGATTGTCTTGCTGCTTTCATTTGGGTCAGATGCATGAATATAAAGAGACAAAGCCAGGTGTGAGGGACAGGCCTTAGTCTCAGCTCCCAGGAGGCTGACAGGGGGATCAGTTGGGTTTGGGAGTTTGAGGCTTCAACTTAGGAAGATTTGTTTAAAAACAAAATCAAAGAGAAATAAAAAGGGGGGGGTGTTCTTTAAATTACTTCTTTTGCTTCCAAATAAAAATACTGCATGTAAATATGGTGTCTCTCTTCACACTGTGAAGGAGGGTGGTGACTTGCAAGGTGTCACTTGGAGCAGGCCCCCATGGGATGAGGGGACTGCAACATCAGAGCAGAAGCAGAAGGGAGAGAAAGTCTCAGACACCACCAGACATGGGGAAACAAAGGGAAGTGGAGTGAGAAGGAGACTAGAGGAAGTGTGGCGAAGCTACAGACAAAGGCCCTTCTCTCCAGAGCCTCAAGACCAGTCTGGAGTTCTTAGTCGAAACAAAAAAAGAAAGGCCCACACAAGTTCAGGGGATAAGCTCTCGCTGGGGCTGTTTTGTNCAGGCCCCAGGAGCTCAGCTCTGATGATGTCACCCTGGGCGAGGGTCCCAGGACCATCTTTCCCAGGAGGTGATGTGGTCTCACCACTGCATTTGGTGGCACATGTCAGCAGGAAGGGTCGGATCTGCAGTCCTGTAGTCACGCTGCACTTTTCACATTGCACTTTGCATAAATTCCTTTGCTTGTCTGTAATTGGAGTTCAAGGGCTCTGCTTTATTCAGATTTGCTGCTTCAGTGTTTGGTATGTAGCTGGCCCTTACTGTCCCTTGCAGATGAATAGAAGCCAGCGGCATCAGCCTCTCTGCACAATGCTTTGAGACAGTGGCACTTAGTAAGTGTTCCCTAGATGAATAAAGTCCCCATGCAGCAGCAACTCACATGTTCAAAAATTTAAGTTCTGAGAGAACCAAGCAGGCAGGATAGAAAGCTTAAGGTCTTAATAACAGGTCCTAAAAGACCTCCCAGAAGGAAAAATTGAGAGGAAAAGAAAATGTTTCCAAACGATGAACAAAATTTTTCTGGAATATTAAGTTGGAAGAAGACAGCAAGGCAATTCAGGGTACACTTCTCTGTGTTCACCTTCCAAAGGGGAGTCTCTAAAAACCACACGAATGTCCAAAAAAAAAAGCCATTTTTACTACTCATGTGAGTGTGGACTTGTGTGATTTATCTGACCCTCTGGCAAGATGATCTAATATAGAGGAATAACTAGTTACTGATTAAGAAGTAGTGTGCACAGCCTGAGACAGACGAGATCCTGAGGTTAGTGTGTGCCGGTGCTGAGGTTAGTGTGTGCCGGTGCTTCTTCTCCTGCCTTGTTAGACATTCTTCCAAGCCACCACCAGACACTGCTCCCATCAGGATGACACTTTGCTTTTCTCTTTCACCCCAACTTGTCTTAAGTGCCAGTGACTTGCCAGGCGCTTCACTGGTTGTTTCTTTACTTGCTGACAAGTTGAGCTGGAGCTGGCTTTTTCTTAGTCCATATGATGATTTAGTCTTGAGTATGTTCACAAAACTTGGCTCTGCGACTGCCAATTAGCCTTTGGAGTACTGTTGTCATAGTGCCCCTCTCTGGAGAGGAGTGTGAGGTGTTGAGTGGGTTAGCTCTCTTCTGTGAGTCTATGCTGGGAGGAGTGTGTTTTCCAATCCTGCAGTTCAGCATGGTAGGAATACAAAGAGGGTGACCCTTTTTCAACAACATAATATTTGCTGTGGACCTAGAACACCCATTTTGTAAAAACAAAATAGAAGTGGTCTATTCCAAATGTGTGTGTGTGTGTGTGTGTGTGTGTGTGTGTGTATGTGTGTGTGTGTATATATATTGAGAGTGTGGAGCTAAAAGGAACAAGGCGCCTAGACAGACTGGATTACAACATGGGTTCCCAGATTCCTGTGCAAGGCTTGCTTCACTGAAGCTGGACTTAACAGGGATGACTTTGCCGATGAGAGCCAACATTCATGCAATGGCCAGTGCTAAGCTCTCATCGTGAGCAACTGTTTGCTTTTCTTCAGTGATAATCNTATAGGCAAGATTCTAGCATCAGTTCACTTGACAGATAAAGAATTTGGGTTTTAGAAACATAGATCAAACACCAATTAAGTGCTCTTCACCTGGGGCACAGTTTCTTTTTTATTGTACGTGTTTACAGTGGACATGATGCTTTGATATACATAGTGAGTCGATTACTATAGTCAAGCAGACTTATGCCTGCCACTTTATGTAGTTACTTCTGTGGTAAGAGCAACGGCACATTTCCTATCTATGATACAATATTATTAGCCACAGCCCTCACGCTGTACATTAGATCCCTAAACTTATTCACATTATGTAACTGTAACTTTATATTCTGTGATCTTCAGTTCCCCANCTCTTCTCCCACCCTTCTGCACCCCTTGTAAACTACNGTCCTGCTCTGTCACTGTATGTTTAATATCTTAGGTCCCACATGTGAGATCATGCAGCATGTCTGACTTAATTAACTTTGTAAAGTATCCTCCAAGTTCAAGTCCTTTAATGGTGTTATGAATGACAAAATCTCCCCTTTTTTAAACTGAATAATATTGGAGCATATATGATGATATCTGACATGTAGATGGTATTATAGTTCTGTGTGTGAAACTGTGAGTTGGCCCAAGCGTCTTCTTGTACATGTTAGGATGCTAGGCATAGCTCTGCCACTGAGATCTGTCTTAATCCTACACCACAGTTTCCTATTACCCATTCATGGACACTGAAGTATTTCTGTATTTTGGCCACTGTGAAGGCTGTAATGAATGTGGAACATGAATATCTCTATCAGGTGCTGGTTTCATTTCTTTTGGGTCTATCTCAGGAGAATTCCTTTAGGTGTGTATTTGGAAGAGGTTGGTCATATGGNAGTTCTACTTTTTGAAGAACCTCTGTAGTATTTTCCATAATGGCTAAACCCATTTTTCTCAACAGTGTAAAGATCACTCCCGTATTCCCTTTGGCCAACACTGGTCATCTTTTGTAAAAGCTGTCTTAATTGGTGTGAGGTGAGCATTCGCTGTGCTTTGAGGTGCAGTCNTTGATGAGTAGAGTAACAGTGAGCATTTCCATATAGCTGTTGGACAGTTTTGAGTTTATTTTTAAAATCTTTATTCAGATAGATGCTTTGCCTATTTCTAATCAGATTATCTGTTTGGGGTTTTGAGGGGAGTTATTTGAGTCGTGTGAGTTCTTTATGAAGTTTATATTTATTCCTTTAACTTTGCAAACATTTCATTCCNCTCCACAAGCTGCCTGCTTGTTGGCTGCTTCCTTTGCTGTTCAGAAGCTCTATTGTGGGTGGTCCTGTTTGTTTACATCTGCTTTTCTTGCCAGAGTCCTTAACAAAGCATCAAAAGAGTTGTTGCTAAGGCCAAGGAAGTGTTCTCCTACACTCTGTTCTAGTTCATTGGTTTTAGGTTTTCATGTCTAGGACAGGATTCCTGTGTATGTTGTAAGTGAAGGGCCCATCTCATACTTTGGCATGTGGTTATCCATTTTTACCAACACATTCATTGATAAAACTAGTGGCAGCACACANCTGTAATCTTAGTAAAAGGAAAGAGCATTATGAGGTTGAAGCCATTCTGGGTTATAAGAAGGAGAGAGAGGGTGGTGGGAGTGAGGGGGACCTTTTCTCTGTTGTATCTTCTTGGTGGCCTTGTTGAGGACCCATTGACTTTATAAAGTTAGGCTTTTGTTCCGTTGAACTATGTGTCTATTTTTATGCCAGCAAAGTGTTTTGACTACTATAACTTTTAAATATAAATTGAAATCACAAAATCTAATGCCTTTGTCTTTGTGTGTGTTATANCCATGGTCTATCACCTCNCCACCAGCATTGCTTGGCTTTCTTCTCTTCATCTGTGGACGTCGGTGGCATTAACCTTGCCCTGCAGATGAAGAAGCAGAAACTGTGTGCTAGGATGGGGAGGGCCTGGTCTGAGACAAGGCAGCTTCCTCTGTGTAGATGGCTGCTTCAGGGCAAGCTGCCTTAGCAGATAGAGAACAGAGAGCACAGAGTGAAGTCGTTGGACTCCCTACCACTATACCACATCACCTGAGCCCTTTCATCATTACAGTTGTGGCATGTCTGTTCTCAGAGCTGTTTTGATAATGGAGCTGGTTTTATGAGAGTTGCATATTGCCTTGAAAATGTAAGACGTAAAAACATGGTTAAATGGCC
>LZPO01075924.1:136962-152531 GCA_001675575.1 Neotoma lepida
GAGATTAGATAAAAGGGATTTTAGCACTGGAAGTGTAGAGTTGGGGAGGAAGGAAGGTAGAGATGAAGGGAGCAGAAAAAGGATGTCTTTGCTGGGAGCTCTCACACAACTGCGTGGCTGATTTGAGCTTTCCGGAATCACACTGATCNTACATCACACTGGGTTCAGCTGCCCCATGTACTATCAGATATTTCACATAAATAGTTTAAAAGTCCCTAGCTGCCAATGCCAAGTTCAAATGGATTTATGGGGTACTTGGGTCACCTGTTGTCAGGCCGGGAGAGTTAATGAGAGATTGCAATGCCTTAGGCAATCAGTATGCTCTCAGGAGGGACCTAAGAGCAACATCCATCTCCTGGGCTCCCTTCTTGTAGCTGCACCTTGCAGGACCACCATCCTGGTCCACTGGATTTCATAGGCTCTACTTACTGTCCTTTGTTGANTGACAGCTGCCATATGCACATACTACAGGGCCTCAACTTGCCATCTAGACAATGGGACACCTTGCCTGGCCTGCACTGTAGCCTCTCCTTGGGCACCAGCAGGGGGGGAGTGTTGAAGATAACAGCATCGTAGAGCGCAAACGGCCCAAAGTGGAGCCAGAAGAACCTATGAGATCATCTGGAAGAGCTTGGGAATTCACTGCCATTTGCCTACTTGGCTTCGGATGAAAAGCATATCTTAAGGCTGCTCGAAATGTGTCTGATTCATCTGTAACTGAGAATGAGACCAATCAGGGATAAGAAGTGAGTAAAAGCCTTGTGATCACAGAGCCAAGAGAGCCTATTTTAAAGCACTTAATGTATTTTTTTCTTAAAGATATATACACCAACTGTAATTAAGCTCTCCCGTTTCTTGTGATCTTGGCGAGATGTTAAAAAAGAGATAGAGGGAGGGAGTTGACTTGCCAAGTGGATTTTTCTAAGCGTTCTCAGCTCTAATTAAAAGTCCTTTGTGCAGGGCCAACCAGCAATCAGCTTCCTAATTAGAGTTGAGCAAACTGCCTTGGTGAACTGTGGAATTCTGTGAACCCAGGAATCTAAGAGAAGTCTGTCTATTTGCAAAGGGTTGTCTTTTGAAACTCAGACACCCAAGTCCTGAAAGTCACAGATCACAAGGCAACTTCACAACTCTACTGCTATTTNCCCCTTGCAGTGGCCCAGCAGTGCCCCCTACATTGTGCAAAACCTTGGCTGACAGCGTTATCTCGAGATAGGATCTTTTCATAATCATGCCTTCTAGATCTGGCATTATGTGTATATTAAAATGCTAGTAGTTTCATTCATTGTTAGTTTTAGACATAGACTCTTGCAGCCTAGGCTGGCCTTGAACTTGGTGTGTAGCTTAGGANGATCTTGAACTTCTGATCCTCCTGCATACACCTCACAAGTACCAGTATAGGCATATACCACCATACCCATATTTATGGGGTGCTGAGGATCAAACCCAGGACTTCATGTATGCTAGGTAAGCACTTACCAAATGAGCCCCAAATATGCCAATGTTTCATCAATTAAATACAGACCAAGAAAATCATTCTACCTTTAACTGGATATTCCCCAGATTCTTGGGAGCCATAATGGTAAACAGACACACCAGTGCTTGTTGCCTGCCAAACATAGCACAAAGAACTCTGTAAAATCTGACTCAGCCACCACCAGGCTGCCATGAGCCAGCATTTCCTCCATCATAGACAGGACCAAGGCCCAGAGCAGTCAAGCAGCTGACTCAAACTACCTCCAGATAGGATGGAGCTCCGTCACCTGCAGTCTGCTAGGTTGCAGTCTGTGCTTCCCTGGCCCGTGCCCCGGTCCACAGGTCCAGAGCACATAGTTGGAGCAACTGTGTCTCATCAGAGCCCATTCTCCTGTTTTCCAAGACACACATTCCACATTGAGACCTTCTGAAATGCACGCTTTCAATAAAGAAATTATACTAGAGTAGAAACTAGAGAGCATTGTTACTCTTCACTCCCAGAACTCTGGAGAGAACNCCAACAATGGTATCCTTGTCTTACTGCATTAGAGATAAACAAAAGCCGTAACCCCCCAGGGGAGATGCTACTAAGTAATGTATTCCCTTGGCTTCCACATCTTAGACATTCCTCTCTGACTCTTCATTTTCCTAGAAATACAGGCATTTGGAGACAGAAATCATTTATGATTATATGATTGTCTTGCTGCTTTCATTTGGGTCAGATGCATGAATATAAAGAGACAAAGCCAGGTGTGAGGGACAGGCCTTAGTCTCAGCTCCCAGGAGGCTGACAGGGGGATCAGTTGGGTTTGGGAGTTTGAGGCTTCAACTTAGGAAGATTTGTTTAAAAACAAAATCAAAGAGAAATAAAAAGGGGGGGGTGTTCTTTAAATTACTTCTTTTGCTTCCAAATAAAAATACTGCATGTAAATATGGTGTCTCTCTTCACACTGTGAAGGAGGGTGGTGACTTGCAAGGTGTCACTTGGAGCAGGCCCCCATGGGATGAGGGGACTGCAACATCAGAGCAGAAGCAGAAGGGAGAGAAAGTCTCAGACACCACCAGACATGGGGAAACAAAGGGAAGTGGAGTGAGAAGGAGACTAGAGGAAGTGTGGCGAAGCTACAGACAAAGGCCCTTCTCTCCAGAGCCTCAAGACCAGTCTGGAGTTCTTAGTCGAAACAAAAAAAGAAAGGCCCACACAAGTTCAGGGGATAAGCTCTCGCTGGGGCTGTTTTGTNCAGGCCCCAGGAGCTCAGCTCTGATGATGTCACCCTGGGCGAGGGTCCCAGGACCATCTTTCCCAGGAGGTGATGTGGTCTCACCACTGCATTTGGTGGCACATGTCAGCAGGAAGGGTCGGATCTGCAGTCCTGTAGTCACGCTGCACTTTTCACATTGCACTTTGCATAAATTCCTTTGCTTGTCTGTAATTGGAGTTCAAGGGCTCTGCTTTATTCAGATTTGCTGCTTCAGTGTTTGGTATGTAGCTGGCCCTTACTGTCCCTTGCAGATGAATAGAAGCCAGCGGCATCAGCCTCTCTGCACAATGCTTTGAGACAGTGGCACTTAGTAAGTGTTCCCTAGATGAATAAAGTCCCCATGCAGCAGCAACTCACATGTTCAAAAATTTAAGTTCTGAGAGAACCAAGCAGGCAGGATAGAAAGCTTAAGGTCTTAATAACAGGTCCTAAAAGACCTCCCAGAAGGAAAAATTGAGAGGAAAAGAAAATGTTTCCAAACGATGAACAAAATTTTTCTGGAATATTAAGTTGGAAGAAGACAGCAAGGCAATTCAGGGTACACTTCTCTGTGTTCACCTTCCAAAGGGGAGTCTCTAAAAACCACACGAATGTCCAAAAAAAAAAGCCATTTTTACTACTCATGTGAGTGTGGACTTGTGTGATTTATCTGACCCTCTGGCAAGATGATCTAATATAGAGGAATAACTAGTTACTGATTAAGAAGTAGTGTGCACAGCCTGAGACAGACGAGATCCTGAGGTTAGTGTGTGCCGGTGCTGAGGTTAGTGTGTGCCGGTGCTTCTTCTCCTGCCTTGTTAGACATTCTTCCAAGCCACCACCAGACACTGCTCCCATCAGGATGACACTTTGCTTTTCTCTTTCACCCCAACTTGTCTTAAGTGCCAGTGACTTGCCAGGCGCTTCACTGGTTGTTTCTTTACTTGCTGACAAGTTGAGCTGGAGCTGGCTTTTTCTTAGTCCATATGATGATTTAGTCTTGAGTATGTTCACAAAACTTGGCTCTGCGACTGCCAATTAGCCTTTGGAGTACTGTTGTCATAGTGCCCCTCTCTGGAGAGGAGTGTGAGGTGTTGAGTGGGTTAGCTCTCTTCTGTGAGTCTATGCTGGGAGGAGTGTGTTTTCCAATCCTGCAGTTCAGCATGGTAGGAATACAAAGAGGGTGACCCTTTTTCAACAACATAATATTTGCTGTGGACCTAGAACACCCATTTTGTAAAAACAAAATAGAAGTGGTCTATTCCAAATGTGTGTGTGTGTGTGTGTGTGTGTGTGTGTGTGTATGTGTGTGTGTGTATATATATTGAGAGTGTGGAGCTAAAAGGAACAAGGCGCCTAGACAGACTGGATTACAACATGGGTTCCCAGATTCCTGTGCAAGGCTTGCTTCACTGAAGCTGGACTTAACAGGGATGACTTTGCCGATGAGAGCCAACATTCATGCAATGGCCAGTGCTAAGCTCTCATCGTGAGCAACTGTTTGCTTTTCTTCAGTGATAATCNTATAGGCAAGATTCTAGCATCAGTTCACTTGACAGATAAAGAATTTGGGTTTTAGAAACATAGATCAAACACCAATTAAGTGCTCTTCACCTGGGGCACAGTTTCTTTTTTATTGTACGTGTTTACAGTGGACATGATGCTTTGATATACATAGTGAGTCGATTACTATAGTCAAGCAGACTTATGCCTGCCACTTTATGTAGTTACTTCTGTGGTAAGAGCAACGGCACATTTCCTATCTATGATACAATATTATTAGCCACAGCCCTCACGCTGTACATTAGATCCCTAAACTTATTCACCTTATGTAACTGTAACTTTATATTCTGTGATCTTCAGTTCCCCACCTCTTCTCCCACCCTTCTGCACCCCTTGTAAACTACCGTCCTGCTCTGTCACTGTATGTTTAATATCTTAGGTCCCACATGTGAGATCATGCAGCATGTCTGACTTAATTAACTTTGTAAAGTATCCTCCAAGTTCAAGTCCTTTAATGGTGTTATGAATGACAAAATCTCCCCTTTTTTAAACTGAATAATATTGGAGCATATATGATGATATCTGACATGTAGATGGTATTATAGTTCTGTGTGTGAAACTGTGAGTTGGCCCAAGCGTCTTGTACGTGTTAGGATGCTAGGCATAGCTCTGCCACTGAGATCTGTCTTAATCCTACACCACAGTTTCCTATTACCCATTCATGGACACTGAAGTATTTCTGTATTTTGGCCACTGTGAAGGCTGTAATGAATGTGGAACATGAATATCTCTATCAGGTGCTGGTTTCATTTCTTTTGGGTCTATCTCAGGAGAATTCCTTTAGGTGTGTATTTGGAAGAGGTTGGTCATATGGNAGTTCTACTTTTTGAAGAACCTCTGTAGTATTTTCCATAATGGCTAAACCCATTTTTCTCAACAGTGTAAAGATCACTCCCGTATTCCCTTTGGCCAACACTGGTCATCTTTTGTAAAAGCTGTCTTAATTGGTGTGAGGTGAGCATTCGCTGTGCTTTGAGGTGCAGTCNTTGATGAGTAGAGTAACAGTGAGCATTTCCATATAGCTGTTGGACAGTTTTGAGTTTATTTTTAAAATCTTTATTCAGATAGATGCTTTGCCTATTTCTAATCAGATTATCTGTTTGGGGTTTTGAGGGGAGTTATTTGAGTCGTGTGAGTTCTTTATGAAGTTTATATTTATTCCTTTAACTTTGCAAACATTTCATTCCNCTCCACAAGCTGCCTGCTTGTTGGCTGCTTCCTTTGCTGTTCAGAAGCTCTATTGTGGGTGGTCCTGTTTGTTTACATCTGCTTTTCTTGCCAGAGTCCTTAACAAAGCATCAAAAGAGTTGTTGCTAAGGCCAAGGAAGTGTTCTCCTACACTCTGTTCTAGTTCATTGGTTTTAGGTTTTCATGTCTAGGACAGGATTCCTGTGTATGTTGTAAGTGAAGGGCCCATCTCATACTTTGGCATGTGGTTATCCATTTTTACCAACACATTCATTGATAAAACTAGTGGCAGCACACANCTGTAATCTTAGTAAAAGGAAAGAGCATTATGAGGTTGAAGCCATTCTGGGTTATAAGAAGGAGAGAGAGGGTGGTGGGAGTGAGGGGGACCTTTTCTCTGTTGTATCTTCTTGGTGGCCTTGTTGAGGACCCATTGACTTTATAAAGTTAGGCTTTTGTTCCGTTGAACTATGTGTCTATTTTTATGCCAGCAAAGTGTTTTGACTACTATAACTTTTAAATATAAATTGAAATCACAAAATCTAATGCCTTTGTCTTTGTGTGTGTTATANCCATGGTCTATCACCTCNCCACCAGCATTGCTTGGCTTTCTTCTCTTCATCTGTGGACGTCGGTGGCATTAACCTTGCCCTGCAGATGAAGAAGCAGAAACTGTGTGCTAGGATGGGGAGGGCCTGGTCTGAGACAAGGCAGCTTCCTCTGTGTAGATGGCTGCTTCAGGGCAAGCTGCCTTAGCAGATAGAGAACAGAGAGCACAGAGTGAAGTCGTTGGACTCCCTACCACTATACCACATCACCTGAGCCCTTTCATCATTACAGTTGTGGCATGTCTGTTCTCAGAGCTGTTTTGATAATGGAGCTGGTTTTATGAGAGTTGCATATTGCCTTGAAAATGTAAGACGTAAAAACATGGTTAAATGGCCNCTCTTCTGCTGTTATAGAGGCCTCCCCATCCAGGGCAGAAGCTTAAGACCTAACATCATTATTCAGTAAGNTTAAAGGATAGAATGACATGGTTGAAATGAATTTCTGGAACTTTTCTTTCATTTCTCCCATTTCTATTTCCGTACTGTATTAGCCAGGGTTCTATAGAGGAGCAGAACTGATGGAAGGAACATATATTAAAATTAGACTTAGTAGACTGGCTTATACAACATGGTCTGGTAGTCCAACAATGGCTGTCTCATATTGGAGAAGTCAAGAATCTCATAATTACTTAGTCTGAGAGGCTGGATGCCTCAGGAGNCCCAATCTGGTGCTGAAGGCCTGGAGGGATCCTGGAGGGCTGCTTATTTTCACTGTACTTTGGAACCCCAAAGAAGCTGGTTGTAATATCAGTGAAAGAATAGAACAAGAGCAGCAACAGGATAGATGAACTTGCCAGCAAGAGTGAAGGCAAGCAGGCAAAAAGTACTACTTCCTTTTCTCATCTTCTTTTATCCGGTCTGCCACTAGGAGATGTTCCCTCCAGATGTGGTGGGTTTTCCCACCTCAAATAATTCAAGAAAATTCTTGGGAATGCCCAGCATCTTGCCTTTTAGTTGGTTCTATATCCACATCCATTCAAGTTGACAACCAAGGTCGACTATAATGATAGTATTCAGCATCTACTCATGGAAAAAGAAANGGCAGAAAGTGACTGGAAGGAAGAGGAACTCGGAGAAAGCTGGCCAGACACTGGTGAAATTGTCCTTTTAAGAAAATGTTACAACATTTAAAATGCCTCCACCTACCATTCCTAAAGAATAACATATTTCCTACTTAAAGAACAAGGAATCTGGGTTGGAAAGATACTCAGTCTGGGAAGTTCATACCAAGTGTGAAGACCCAAGTTTGATCTCCAAAATCCCCATAGAAAATCAGGTATAGCTGGTTATGGTGGCTCAGGCCTTTAATTCCAGCACTCAGGAGGAGGAGGAGGAGGAGGAGGCAGGCAGATGGTGGTAAGGTGGAGGTTGAGATCTACATGTCAATTTCCAGGACAGACTCTGGAATATCATTTTATAATGTCTTACATTTGTTTATGCTGTGAAACATTTGTTTTAATGATGCAAAGATGTGTTGCATTCTTTTATGTTGCTTTTGTTTAACTCTGTGAAGCTGTGTTTCTTTACCTGTCTAAAACACTTGATTGGTCTAATAAAGAGCTGAATGACCGATAGCTAGGCAGGAGAAAGGACAGTGGGGCTGGCAGGCAGNGAGAATAAATTGGAGAAAAAGGAGAATCAAAGATCAAGGAACATGAAAAGAAGGANCCAGTCACCCAGCCACAAAGCCAGACATGGATTAAGAAGGAAAGAAAAGATAAACTGAAATAGAGAAAGGTAAAAGCCCAGAGGCAAAAGATATATGGGATAATTTAAGTTAAGAAAAGTTGGAAAGAAACAAGCCAAGTTAAGGCTGGGCATTTATAAATAATAATAAGTCTTCGTGTCTTATCTGGGAGCTGGGTGGCAGGCCCCCCAAAAGTGCCAAAGAGTAAAGAGTAATAAAACAACTAACAACAAGACTCTGTCTCAAAAAAAAAAGTAGGGTATGATGGGATACTGTTAAGCTCTTATAACCCTAATTCTGAGGACATGGAGATAGGTGGATCCCTAAGCTCCCTGGCTAGCCAGCTGTTGTGTATCCCTTTCTTCCAAGATTGAAATATTCTATCCTGTAGAGAAGCTCCATAAACCAGAAGATAATTCAAAACGGCTTCAGGAAGTTCCTAACCAAGTTCCCTAGGCCCCTCCCTCCAAAGAGTAAGCAAAGTAGACTCTCAGACAAACCAAGCTGCACAGAAGAGGCTGAAAACAGACCAGCTTCCNGGAAGAGGCAGAGACCAACCGAGTTACTTGGAAGGAACACTCTCTAACCTGTTGAGCTGCTTGCGGGNTGTGCAATGTACTCCAGGTTCCCAGCTTTTGTGAACTGTCACCATGCTGGGGTGAGCTGTGATGATACAGCTGTCTTTGAGTTATTTCTGCTCTTGTGAGTAACTCCTTACCCATATTCCTGTAAGTAACCCCAATAAAACTCACAGTTCACCAAATTGGGCTTTGGTGATATCCATACTTTGGTCTGTCATGGGCTTCCTAAGTGGGGTGAGTAGATGTGTGTGTTAAGTCTTGTCACACAGTACCAGCCTAGCCTAGGTGAGTTCCAGGTTCAGTAATAGACCCTGTCAAAATCATAGTTGATGGCTCTTGTACACGATGCTTTAACAGAAATGTCCCATATAGAGTCACCTGTTTGAACATGTGGTCTCTAATTGATGGCGCTGTTTGGGGAGGTTGTGGAACCTTTAGCAAGTGGAGTCTTGCTGGAGGAAGTACATCACTGGGNGAGGCTTGGGAGAGTTTACAGTCTTGTCTCACTTCTAGTTCATTCTCTATGCTTCCTGTGTGTAGATGGAGATGTGATTTCTCAGCTTCCAGCCAACGGTTACTGCCCCACCACAATGATGTCTTATACCTCTAGGACCAAAATAAATACTGTAGTCTATAAGTTGCTTTTGGTCATGATATTTTATTACAGCTACAGAAAAGTAATATAATGAGGAATAAGAGCAAAGATTGATCTCTGGTCTCCACGTGCACATGCACACAAGTGCTCTCTCTCTCTCTCTCTCTCTCTCTCTCTCTCTCTCTGTATGTGTGTCACACACATACACACACACACACACACGAATAAAGAATCTTGTGATTATAACATGTCAATGAGGAAAATGTCTTTTAGCCACACATACAGACAAAAGTAAGCTCAGAGGTCTATTTGCTGTATTTAGTCTTTGATAGAAATAACTGTTTGGTTATAGTTTTGTTTTGTTCTTCCTACAGGCATCCAGACGTCTGGTGCACATGCTGAATTCCCAGAGCCTGTCTGGAGACATGGGCGGGCTCCGCTCCACTGACATCTTCCCCCAGAATCCCATTCTGTTTCTCTCTCTCTCTCTCTCTCTCTCTCTCTCTCTCTCTCTCTCTCTCTCTCTTTCCTTCTGAATTCTTTAGCAAAAAGGCTGACAACTTCAGAGGGCAAAGTTTCTAGTTTACATTGACTGCTTCCCCCCAGTGATAAGGGCGCATCAAGCTGTACTTAACGCATGAGAAGGCTTAATGAAACTTCTTAGCATCCTGGTCTTGATGACTAGCCAATTCACACGCCACTGACTCCCAAAGGATTCATAGTAAGTCTTTAACTCGACCCTTAGAAAGTATTTAAGAAGATCCAGGGAACCCATCAAAACAAAACCCACAGCCAGACGCTGTGCTGTGAGCGGCAGAGCTGCAGGCATGTACTGGTCAAGAATTAGATTACTCAAGGTGGTGACTCATTCAGTAACTATGTAGTGTTTGTGGTTGGGGAACCTTTGCCAGAACGTGACTAAAATCTATTGGCAGCTTCTTGAAAGGAATCATGACAAGGCCTAAACCAATGAGTATGTAACTGTGCTTTTTTTTTTTTTCTATGACTTTCACTAATTCAAAACGGAGTGTAAGAAAATACCAACCCTCTTGATGTTGACTGTTACAGCATGGTCTATGGGGCATTCCCAACAGCTGCCCAGTGGAGCGAATCCCCCACACATGTGTGTGTGTGTGTGTATGTGTGTGTGTGTGATAAAGGCCGAGACTGAAGTGGGCAAACAAATCAGACTTAACAAATTATTAGACATGTTCTTGATAATTCAGTTTTTTACATTTATTATTTAATTTTGTGTGTATGTGTGCATGTATTGGGCACACAGAGATCAGAGAACAACTTCTGAGAGTTGGGCTCCTCTTTCATCATGTGGATTCTGAAGACCAAAATCAGTTCATCAGCTTAGTGGCAGGATGTTCACTCCCCAGGCCATCTCCCCAGCCCCATTCCTGGTCATTTAAAGAAGAGCCTAGAGGAAGGTATCCAAATGTGGCTATTGTCTTAGTTGCTGAAGGCTGTCATAAGTGTCCCCAACAGAGTGGTTTAGCAGAGATTTCTTGACTCAAAGTTCTGGAGCTGAGTAGTCTGAGATCAAAGTGGGCTTTCTCTAGCTCTGATGAGTTGCTGGCTGTGTTCTGTGCTCCTTGGCTTGTAGAAACATGATTATTGCCTGCTTCGGCATATGAAGTTTTCCTTGTGTGTGCATCTCTTGGTTTCCTCTTCTAACAAGGACACCAACCACATTGGGTGAGGGGCTCACCCTGCCCCAGCGTGATCTTCCCATCTTAAGGCAACACATCATCAGCACGACTGTTTCTAAATAAAGCCTCATTCTTTGGTGCCAGGGTTAGTACTTCAGAGTCTGAGTGCGGTGGAGGGGAAGAGCATTGCACTCATAACAGTACCTATCAGCTAGAAATAATGAAGAGAAAATAAGCAATCCGCTTGAAAGTCTGTCTTGTTATTCAATCCATAAAAAAAAATTCAGGATTTTCAAAAAGCTTTAATACATTTTACATTATAAGGCATAACCATTAGAGAGAGAAATTCCATAAACTCAGAGAATTCAGCCCAGCAAATGCATTTTTGCATCATCTGGGTAGAGTGTCATGTCAACACAATGGCGTGAGTGAAAGCAAACACTACAAAGGCAAAAGCAAACGATTAAGACAGGGCACAGGAAAACTAGCAACACAGGAGAGGTGGGGAATGATTGGCAGAACTTNAAGAGTTAGTTGAGCTATTTTGTTCATGGACCTTATGTTTTGAGAAAGGCTATGTGCCCCACACTCTCAGGACAGCAGAGTGAATATGGATGTAAGTGCAGCTCCTGCAGGAAGACTCCATTATATAAACCAGGGTGAGCACAATCAGCCAAGAGACATTTGTGTCAGCATAGTCAAAAAGAAAGAATGTCAGAAACCAGGCAACAACGAATGGAGTTCTGGTCCTCAGGAGGGCGTCAGACCTGCAGTTGAAACTCTTTACCCTTGACTCCAGCCACAAAAGAACATCTGGCCTTGAAAATACCTGACCAGGAAGTGCAATAACCCACCCCTTCAGTAGGGACCCATGTGCATCTAGCCATGAGGTCTGTGCATCAGTATGGGAGCCACTGCCACCCTGGTTTGTGTGTGTGTGTGTGGTGGGTGGGGGGAGGTTAGTGGGCACACNATCATGTTGGGGCTATTTGTTCCTGTCTCCTGATTAGATTAGAGGCTCAGGAAGAGAAAGGCAGTGTTCTCGGAGCATCCAGAGGGTGAATTGACAGGAGGAAGTGAGTTGAAGCCCTAAAGTAGTGGTTCTGACTTTTCTCNGTGGGAGCAGCTTTTGTNGGAGTCCACTACAGCTAAAGCATTCCTTGCACAGGGTTGAATTTTGAGCAAATTCATTCATTAGGAACATGGCTACCCTCTTAACTTTCTGTCATTATCATGTTTCACTTTAAAAGTCTTTCTAGCTCCACGGGAGTCTAAGTGTAACAAATCCATAGTAGCACAGCCTTTTCCAATAGATCCAGAGACTCAGACATCATAAAATTTTATAGCAGAAAGTGACTTTGGAAATGATCTAGTTCAATGCTTCATTTCACAGATAGGGAAATTGAGTTATCCAGAGGTTAAATGACTTGTCAAAGGTTAGCCACCAGGAAGGGGCAGATGCAGGGCTTAAATGCATTTCCTGACACCCTCCTTTGTCTACTGAAATCATGTGTGATGCTCCCAGAGCCAGACTGTAAACTAAAAAAGAAGGATCCTGCTTCAAGTAGAACGCTGTGTCATGAACNAGTCTTACTCTTCCTTTGTGGACAGTAGTCTCTGGTATATATTCAAAGCATATGCTAATAATCACTTTTCAACTCTTGGGCAGTTCTAAAATTTCAAAGGATTGAAACAGCTGCCTAAAGAACATAAAAGAAACAATGTGAGTTGTTTATAGAAAGGAGAAGAGGTGTGTCCTCAGGTCTATCCTGCATTCCCTTTCTCCAGTTAACAAAAGATATTGTCAGATGCTAACACCAAGTGAAGCTACACTAANGCCAGCACACCATAGACACCTTTCTCTGCAAGATTTCCTTTGTTCATGGAAAGAATAAAGAACTCCTTCCAGATTTTCNCTGCCCATCCAGATAGTCTCAACATTGTCTTTGATGAATTCGGACCCCTGAAGCTCGTGTCATTTCAAGAGAAATGTGCTTCCTACTGCAGAGGTTAGGTCTAAAGGAAATTGAGTGTATCTGCTTGATTTTAGTAGCTTGACCTCTGAATATATGGTCAGCAAGCTGGGGAGGTGGGAGCAGGCCATACACAAGCTGAATTAAAATGAAGTCCTGGCATTGCTCAGGAAAGCCTTTCCCCACCTGCTTCTCATTTCCTCTAGTTATTTCTGGTAATGAAGATTGGAACCGTGGCTATATATTTTGAGGTCTTGAAGGTCTATATATTTTTCTTTCATACAATATGCTAGTGATTAAGTATATGTCTCTGTCCACAAAAAAAGACAAAACCTAAACGTTCCTGAAAGAATAGGACAACAACTTAAAGGGCATTCCCCTAAAGATCGGCCATACCTCCCTTCCGGCTTTCCTGGTACAATTCCACCTGGATGTTTCTGCCACACTGCAGTCTTCCTGCCTGTCTACTGCCATCGTCACCAGAGATTTCCTTTATCATTCTGCATGCTGGCTTTGGCCTTCATCAGGAGCCAGAGTGACAAAGTGGAATAATAAAATTCACTCTTTTTAAAGATGGTGGGAGATGTCTCAGGAAGATTGAAAGCGTTCTGATGGAAAAGCAGCCCTTCATGAATTCACTTCTTGCTTGGGCTTTTAATTCTCCAGCCACCTCCCGGGCAGGCGTGATGTCTGTATCAGAAGAATGGAATGCATGGCTCAAAAAAATTGCCAATTGGAGCCCTCCCTTGAGAGCTCTTAGCATAATTTGTGATGAGTTCAAGCCTGGAATTTGGCCCGGCCCCTAATCAATCCTTAGGTATTTCTGTTCTTTTCATATTCCTGGGNCAGCCTGCCCATCTTGTCACGGCCTTCCCTTGACATTCTGAAGTACAACATATTGATTGTCACTTTGTTCTCCTCTGTCTGATAGTTGCATAGAATCTCACTGATATGAGGGAGGGGGTGTGATATGTACCCATGTGCACATGAGCTGCATGCTTGGGATTTGCATTGGCCTGCATGTCTGCTGTGCACAGGAACCATGAGAGGCAGTCATCCCTGCCCCTCCCTGCAATCTGATGTCTATATATTATGAGTAGGAGAGAAGACAGCACTTGGATATATGCATCTGCTTGCAATTTCCTAATGGAATCTGGCAGAAGCGCTTCGCAACAGGGTGGGTTCCAGTAAAAAGTGTGTTCACAGAAGCACTTCTCTTGTGCTTGTCACCTATTTGCCCTTCTAGAGCACAGGGGAGATTAATCACAGAATGAGCCAGTGTTGGGTCAGCAAAAATAATACTCTGTTGAAAGGGGGAGAAGATTCTAATTGTACTCCTTTTTAAACAAAGCATATGCATAGAGGAAGAATTAAGGTAAGCAAGGTCCTGGAAGGGAAAATATTTAATTATCGAAGTCCATGTCTTCTATACTGGGTTGGGCTTTGGTGCTGCAGTTTTGGAAGGATGTGCCAGAGAGAGCATGGAGCTGCCCCTGAGAGTAGAAAAGAATGGGTTTGAAGAGCAGTGGTCTTCCCTCTTGGAGTACTGCTCTCAGGTCTGGAGGGCATCTTGAGACTAGAAATACAGCTCAGATCCTTTCTCTGCCTTCGTCAGGGTTCAGATCTTTTGGTGCCTTGCTCTGTGTCTGAGTGGACAAGGGCTATCCATTTAAACCATGGATATTAAAGCAAACCTTCAAAAGCTTCCTTGTGCCCAAATCCATGCTCCTTAGACCCTTGTCTGATCTCCATCATGGCTCAACTATGACAAAGATGATTGCCTAGCAGATAGGGGATTCACGGTGTTTAGGGATGACAAGGTATGGAATCCACAAGCTCCAGAAACAAATGATTCTCTATGTACAGGTTTGAATTAAATCTCTGTCTACTGGAGGTCTGTGTCCTAAAGTAAATGCAGGAGAAGTTCCTTATTTGGGATGCTTTGCCCGTTTTGCCTGAGATAAGAAGGCCTTTCTATAATGCTTTCTCTAGAGGCAGCATGGATGAAATGCTGTGATGTGGCTACACAGCCATGGGAACAAAGAGCCTCAACTTTCACGGTGATGGCTAATCTTGATTATGTTTGCTTGAACTGAGAGGCCTGGATGTATTTAACAACTGCCTGCAACTCCAGACTAGAAGATCCAACACCCTCTTCTGGTATCTGAGAGCACTGCGTGCATGCGGTGCACAGACATACATGCAGGCAAAGCACCCACCCATATACAAAAAATAAAAATAACCTTGACAGAGAGAGAAAGAGGAGGGGGAGAGGCTTAGACGGATTAGGCACGCCTCTGGGTGCATCTATAAAGGCATTTCCAGACACAACTGGACCATGAGAGCTTGGACATAATCAATGGTTTAATCCGCTGATGGAGTCAAAACCTGAATTAACTACTGGGAGGCGGTACAACTATGGCTGGTGGGATCTGGTTAGGGAAAGAGGGTCACTATATCCCTGAGAGTGTGTCTTGGCTCTGATCTCCTGTTGCTCTTCTTCACTCCGAGCTGGGAAGAGGTGGGCAGCTTTGCCCCATCACCATTCCTGGTCAATANGGCCAGCCTCACTTCAGGTCCCAGGCGATGGNATCAGTGGTCAGTCTTTGACATTGTGACTTAAACCCTCCTTCCCCGAAGTCATTTGTGCCAGAGGTATTGTCACGGAGATGAGACCCAAAAATTCACTTTCTTCAAGAAGAAAACCCTTCTGTCATTTTCCCTCAGCAATGGCTGACAGATAGAATATTTGTTGAGAGTTCACCTAAAGAGCAAAACCTAAGTGTAAGTTCTTGGTTATGGGTGCTTCTTTTTTCAAAAAAATAAGTTTATTTTTTAAAATTTCATATGTGTGTTCTCTATTTGCATCATTTCCTTACCCTTCTCCTTTCTCCAACCCTTTCCATGGCCCCCCCTCGACGCCTTCTCAAGCTCATAGGCTCTTTTTCTTTAATTATCAGTCACACACATACACACACACACACACACACACATACACA
>LZPO01075924.1:181527-192449 GCA_001675575.1 Neotoma lepida
ATGTTGGTCCTCTTCTTGATGCTGGTGCCTGCTCCCCAATCATATACTTTCTGATCCAGTTCTTAGTTCACAATAGTTGTTCAGATGCCTGGGGTGACTTGACAGGAGCTAATCTCTGGAACTCTCCCTACTATTCTCCCTTTTCCAAGTTTCTTCTCCACTTCCGCTGGTCTCCCTAACTAGGCCAGCCTGTCCTCTGCAGCTTCCTTTGGACCTGATTCTGTTTCAATGTNCCCTTTTCCTGCCCATTCTACGGCCCCTTGAATCCACTCTACTAAAGAATGAGGAAGTCAAGTAGGGCCCAACTTCCTGGTCATCAACAGTATCCATCCTTCAAACAGACACTTTATTATGCTTCAGTGTTATTCTCACCAGACATCAGATGGGAATCCCTCATCCAGTGTGGAGAAGCTGACCATCCTATGGCTGGTGTCTCAGAAGGACAGCAAGATGGTTCTCATGAGGGCTGTTTCTGTCAGGGTTACTAAGACCAAGAGTAGGTGAAAGGAAAGTATGGAATAGGGATCCCCAAAAGCACCTCCAGTCCTCTGGACTGGGCCGCGGGTTACCCCTCAGTGGCAGGCATAAATACAGAAAGGACCAATTGGGCCACATCTCTAAGATTCCTCTCCTCCCAAGGGCCATTGTTCCCTTGGCCAGTGTGGGGCTTCCACGGTCCCTTCAGTTAGCATAGGGACACAGAGGTACTCTGTTCTCTTTCACCCTAGAGAAAGGACAGCGAATCTCCAGCCAACCTACAACAGATAGATGGTGTGTGTATGATGCACACCTTGTGTTTTAATCACTGAGGCTCTAATCCCCGNCCCTTGTCTGGTACACAGGTCCACCACTTCACTCCTATGCCTTCTAATATCGGTCAGGATTGATTTTTGTTTGAAAACATGGAGGTCCCATCAAGCTTCTGGTGTGACACTGGGATCACTGAGTCAGTCACTGAGAACTAATGGGTATGTGTTGAGCTTGTTCCCCTGTTTGGTTGGCTTTGATCTGCAGACTGCCAAGAACCAGGGTAACATCATCATGGTGTGACCTTTATGTAGCTTGTCTATTCAGTGATGTCAGGATAGAGGTACCTAACCATATTGACCATCATGGCTAAGGGTGTTCCCACTAATCATGAGAAAGTGACACAGAACCACACAAGCAGGCCCTGCTTGGAGGTTCTTCCTGTCTCAAAATCCTTCCATCTCCAGAGAATACTGTTTCCTCCCTTACATGAACTGCCTGTTGCATCCTTAGTCGGTTTTCTATTTCTTCCCTAACCTTTTGTATCACACTCCCTGTGTCTCCGAGGTTATCTTGGTAGGTGATCCACGCCACAGTTCCTTGCTCTTTGTTGTCCCCCCGCTGCCCCATCCCTGCCACCTCTCTTCAGTGCAACCTAGAAGAATCCAACCTAGAAGACCAGCTCATCCGTATTCATCCTCCATGTGTTCAGCTAGAGGCACCCAGTCATCCNGCTTATGTGGTAAGCCTGAATGGTGAACAAGGACTCTTGGCAGCCATGTTCAGTGAGACCACCAGAGCAGTAGCTGTTGGCTCTGGCCCAAGCCTGGAAACAAGGGAGGATCATTTAACTATATATTATTAGTGTGCTGCGGGGTGGGCACGTGTTTCATGGAGCACATGTGTAGGTCAGAGGACAACCTTGTAGGGTTGGTTCTCTTCTTCCATTTTTAGGTAGGCTTTGGGGATCAAATTCAGGCTTATGTAGCAAGTGCCTTTACCTCCTAANCCATCTTGCCCACCCGAGAGAGGGTCTTTTATTTGCTCTGGAATGTATCTTAGAGTTGGATACAGCATGAACTGCCAAAGCCTAAATGGACCTCACTTGGGTTCCTCTCATCTGTCTCTGCTCTTGTCACATGTTACTGTGTGGCAACACAGTAGATTGCCTCTGTTCAAGTTCTGGATCCAGCACCTCCTTGTTGTGCATTATTTAACTTCTCTGTGCCTAGACTTTCTTTTGAATGCAACAGCATTAAGTGACACCTCATGTGTGGGGTGTTGGTGAAGAGATACTCCCCTCAAGTGCTTCTCCCTGCTCATGTTTCTGGCTTCTGGCAGTTAATTAGCAGGAGATCCTGGGACGGAACCTTCAGCCCTCGTTTGCCTTCCCAGACCAGGCTCTGCCATGGAATGGAGCACAGCTGACAAACCTCTCTGTGGCAGAGAGTCTCCTGCACTGTAAAAGACCTTTCCAGATGCCTCCCTTGAATTGTGTTTTCATATGACATTAAGAGACATTTTGTTTTATGTTGCAAAGCAATGGGAAATCTGTTTACTCCCCTATCTGTGGAGGTCAGTTTATTAGTGAAATCAACCAACTTATTTAATTTTTTATTAACCCAAGAATGATTTTAAATAAATAATACTAATAAATGATGTCTAGAATTCCAAATGTAGAAATAATTTTAAAGTATTGTCCACTACATACTTGAATCACAGAGCATGGAGANCTCAAGATGGTATTCACCTTCNGACTTCATCCCTACTGTATGGGATTCATGATGCTGGAAGTTTCCANGTTGTCAGAGAAAGGTAAGCCTCAGTCTCACTTAGCTGTGAATCCTGAAAACTAATGACTAGCCTGACAAAATCAGCTACTGGTACAATATTGGCACAGATATTATGAGAATAACCAACTACTCTACGATGGTATCAAAGATCCATTCAGTGAGATAGAATCCATACCTGGCACTATTAAAGGGGCCAAGAACATGCAGCCAGATGGGTCCTTGGGGGAGAATCTAGTGCTATTACTCTGCTAAGTGAACAAAGTAGTAAAAGTACTCCTAATGACTTATTACTGTACCCACAGATCAGAGCATCTTCCAACCCTTATCAGAGGTTTTCCTTGTAGTAGATGGTGATTAACACAGAGACCCTAAAAGGTCAACACATGGAGAACAAAAGACATGAATACTCGTTTCCAAATCATACCTCATTCTTTTTTTATCAAGGAATTTTTTATTCATTTTACATACCAATTACAGATCCCGCTCTCTTCCCTCCTCCTGCCCCTCCAGCCTTCCCCCCCAACCCATGCCCCATTCCCTCTTCCAACAAGGTAAGGCCTCCCATGGGGAGTCAGCAGAGCCTGGTACATTCAGTAGAGGCAGGTCCAAGCCCCTCCCCCTGCATCAAGGCTGTGCAAGGTGTCCCACCATAGGTAGTGGGCTCCAAANAGCCAGCTCATGTACTAGGGATGGATCCTGATCCTACTGCCAGGGGGCCCCTTAAACAGATCAAGCTACACAACTGTCCTGCTTATGCAGAGGAACTAGTCCAGTCCTGTAGAGGTTCCACAGCTCTTGGTCTAAAGTTCATGAGTTCCCAATAGTTTGCATACCTCATTCTTATCTCATGCCAAGGCTCAGGGATCTTGCAGAAGAGGAAGTGGAAAGATTGTAAGACCAAGAAGTGGCAGGTAATGTCAAGGAAATAGTGTTTTCCATGCCACAACAGGGCAGAATAAATAGGAACCCACAGTGATTGTGACAGCATGCAGAAGACTTATGCAAACTCAGCCAGACAGAATTTCTGCATAGAGGGCAGGAAGGTGGATATGTAGTTCCCCTGGCTGAGGAGCCATTAGCACCTGATAGCTGCTGGGAGAGAGAGAACCAGGGTTTCTTTTTAATGATGTGGCCTAGTAGGCTGACCACACACAAAAGCAGGTCCCAACTTATAGACTATCTGGGCAATGCAATCTGGACTTGATGGGGAAAGAAAAGAACAAAAGGAAGTAATCTCAAAGCTGTGTGGTGTCTTAGTTAGGGTTTCTACCGCTGCAATAACACACTAGGACCAAATGCAAGTTGGGGAAAAGGGGTTTTATTCAGCTTCCACTTCCACATCACAGTTCATCACTGAAGGAAGTCAGAACAGGAACTCAAACAGGGAGGAATCCTGGAGGCAGGAGCTGATGCAGAGGNCATGAAGGGGTGCTGCTTACTGGCTTGCTCCCCATGGCTTGCTCAGCCTGCTTTCTTGTAGAACTCAGGACCACCGNCCCATGGATGGTACTGCCCACAATGGGCTGGGCCCTCCTCCATTGATCNCTAATTGAGAAAATGCCCTGCAGGTTTGTCTACAGCTTGATCTTATGGAGGTATTTTTCTCACTGAGGCTCCCTCCTCTCCGATGACTGTAGTTCGTGTCAAGTTGACATAAAAGCAGCCAGCACAGGTAGGAAGAGATAGGGGGTGGAAAAGGAAGTAGTTAAGGGGGGGTGAATATATTCAAAATTCTCCGTATGAAATTCTCAAAGAATTATAAAAATATTTTAAAAAAATAGTGGTTAGTAACATGCTTGCTCNTGCTAATAGCACAGAAAACAGAAACAATCCTGTTAGTCTGTAGTCTTTTCCAGTTGTTAGTAGGTATTTGCTTAGATGTAGGAAAGATATTGATGATTTTAAATTTTAAGAAAAAGTATTTTTGATGAAGGACTTGTAGTGTGTGGTCTGGATAGGGCTGGGGCATCTATCCTAAATTATAGTGTGTTGGTATATCAGACATTCCAGCTGAAGGCAGTTGAGAAACCACAGACATGGAAGATCATGACATTCAAGAAGGATGTTTTGACCTTTCTCTGAACCTATCATAAGACTCCCATGAGAGGTACCCTCCCTGTACAAGGGAAGGCAGGAAGCAGCATCCATGCTTGTCCAGAATGACNCAGGGACAAAGAATCTTAACAAATGGCCTTGCTAAGTTTCCTGATTTATTGCGTTGGGCCTTGCCCCTTTTGGCCTATCCTGTGACTCTCCACTGCTCTCCAACTTAGCACTAAAGTGCACAGCTCTGTTTCTTGGTGATTAGTGTGCTTGTCTTTTGCTAATCGGTCCCTTGTCACAAGAAGAGTCAGCGATACAGAGAGAACACGGTGCCCCATCTCCCCTTTCCTGACACAAAGCTGGTCCACAGGCAAAAGGCATCCACACACATTCCAGAGGGATATGGCACCTCATACCCCTCAAGTCAGATCCTTTTCACCATCACTGACTCTTTAGTTTGGGGGAACGTGGCTATAAACTGAGTGTGTTTGCGCTTAATTCCTTGTAGGTGAAGTTTCTGCCGACAAACAGACCTGTCAAACATTGGAAATAATGGGAGTTGGAATGTTCCCTAACACTTCCCACTGAAGAGCGGATGACTCGAGTTCAGGCAGGCTTGCTCCAAACAAACAAATCCTAGTGGAGAAAACAAACATACTAGTGGAGAAAAATGGTGCTTATGCAGAACTCTGACCATCTCGGAGTGGAAAGTGGATGACGTAGGTCCTCATGGCTGACAGAGGATGTCTGCTTCCTTCGCTGGTGACCTAGCAGCTCATTCATCACGGGCTTCAAGGTGAGCTCCTGCCCTGCGTGGCTCTTTNCTGCTCCTTTCTCTTGCTCGTCTTCCTCTCCACAGGCAGGNCACAGAGACTAAGAGGTTCCCTGCTCCCAAGATGGGCCACAGAAACTAGAATTTCTTTTCCTGAAGCTAGCCATAGCACCTAAATCCATGACTGTAAACTTGTCAAGGCAGCAATGGGAACAAGTTCCGAATGGAGTCCGACACCAGCCTTTCTGTCTGGCAGATGGCCGGGAACATGCTCTGACATACCTTGTGAGCGGGCAAATCACACAGCCTCACTCTAAAAGGGGTCCTGCCCTATGCATAGGAAGAGAGAATGACACAAAAAACAGCAGGAAGAATCTGAACATGCAGGACTTGTGGGGGCCCCCCCTCCAGCCTATTCCAGCTCATATGCATTCTGTCTAATGATAACACCACATCGCTGTTCATTCTTCATCAGATGCAATTACAAGAATACAGCTTTCCTTGGGTCTGTTCCCATAGGTTCCTGTGTCATGTGAAACTGATGAACTTATGCTCTGCTCTTCTGTCTTTAACCTGCCTTTTATACAGATGTCGGATGAGAAAAGGAGCATCTCTTCCTGCCCTCACAACTTCAACTCAGTTTTGCCTCAGGGCCTTTGCAGCTGCTGCACATCTGGCTTGGATGTTCTTGCTAGGATTCTTCATGGAGCTCTCAGCATTCAGTCTCAGCTCAGCTGTCACCTCTTCAGGGACACCTGTCCTGATTGCCTTTTAGAAAGTTGTCTCTGTCCCGCCACCCCCAACACACACACACAGATACAGACACAGACACAGACACACACACACACACACACACACACACACACACACACGCTCCACCCATCACCCTCTTTGCCTATATTCCTCCCGGAAATCGTCTTGTTAGTTTACTTACTAATTTGTCTCCACCTTACCTCTTCTGCTCAGGAGAGTTGGATCTTATCTATGCCTTTGTATCAGTAGCCTCAACTCCTGGAAAGGACCCTGGAGGCAGTCCTGGTGAAGGATTTTAAAGAACAATATAGTTATCATTTTTGTTGTTGTTGTTTATACCAGANGCCTTACATGATTATCTCACTTTTAATCACCTTAGTGATCTTCATTATCTCAATTTNACTAAGACACAAAGAATTTAAGAGATAACAGACTAAGGATTTAGACAGCACTAAATGCCTAATAAATATTTATTAAATAAAAAATGACTTTTTATTTGCCCCCAACTCCCCTGTTTGGTGATACATAGTGATCTTATTGCAGGAGAAGCCTCTTTGCCTCTGTCTTTATTAATTTCCCAAGAGTACAAGTTCACGATCCCTCTAATATTTTAGTACACAGTAACAACAGCACACGGGTATCACACATAGCAAAATTATATGCAGGTTTATCCAGAACTGAGCCACATCTTGCTCTTTGTATATGTAATACATACAATACGTGCGTTAGAAGCTCTTTGATTAGGTTACAGTGCTGACCTTTGACATTCATCCTTATTGGAAAACATCACCTGAAGCTTTTCCTCACTCCATTTTCAGCTAAACAGCCTCGTCCAGCGCAAATGTCTGTCAACATCGCCCTGAGGTCATGTCTCATCCTCCCTCCCCGCATCAGTGTGACCATAATTCAGCCTGGCATCACCTGCTCTTCCCCAGGCTCTGTCTGGCTCTGACTTGCCATTCCCCTTTGAAGTTCCCNCTTTTATTCCCTGGCTTCCTTTCTGGTGGCGCTGCTGTTGAATGCCCTCTTCTGCCTGTCTACAAGACACCATGCTGCTGGGGACCATCCAGCTTCCACCCGTCTACAAGAGCGCCTCCACTAAAAGACACATCAAGTGTTCACCACTTGATTCCACAAACATCTATTAAAGAAACATGAAAGAAAACAAGTGTGGTCTTTGCCCCGAAGCACTGTCTGATGAAGGACATGGATTTCCATCAAAGAATCACACTGGCATAGTGAGTCTCATAAAGGAGCTGGGTACTGTGAGAGTGTATTTTGGTGGTCTAGCGCAGTCTGGAAGAGGGAGACAGAATTACTGGACCTTCTAGCTGAGATGTGAGGATGATTTGCAGTCAGTGAGGTAAAGAGGTTTAAGATAAAGAGGAGAGTGAGTACAAAAGCCCCCAGGTGAGTGTGTAATGACACCTTCAAAGAGGAGATCAGACTCAGCTCAAGGAGCAGAGAGAACACTGAGTGATGAAGTAGGCAGGAGCCACACTGGGCAGGACTTGGAGGTCTCTGTTCTTGGTTCTGGTCCTTATCCCAAGAACAACAAAAAGATNAGTTTTTGGAAGCATTCAGGCAGAAGGGGCATGATCTAAANCGTGTTTTTTAAAAGTCATTCCAACTAAAATGCAAACAAAGATGACCCCTGGGTATTTGTCTTGTGCTGTTTGCTCTTATAAGATAACACAGAATGACAGTTATTGGAGAGGAAGGGTCACCATTTGAGACTAACAGGAGCGGCTGAAGGTGCTGCTTGGATACCTAGTGCAAGATGGACACTGANATTTGGAGTTCTACCCTAGACCTGTGTANACGNGCTCTGAACTTGAGGTGGCTGAGATTGCCTTGGGAGACATAAAAAGCAAGAAGGGAAGCAGGTCCTGGGACCAGTCTTTCATGATTCATACTCAAGTGAGGTGAAGATGGAGTTTGGGAAAGGACAAGCAGGTGACAGGCAGTATTGTGAACTAGAGGATGAATTAGGACTCTTTCCAGTGCACATCAATGAAATCTATCTCCAATTAACATTTGTCAAAAAGAATTTATGGGCTCTGAGAGCCAAAATTCAAGATTAGTCACATGCATGGCTGGATCCAAGTGTTTGTGCAAGTGCTCGGGTTCCCATCTCTCAGTTCTGTCTTCTTCCAGAGGGTTTCTTTTTAGGTGGGACTTCACGTTACAGTCTGATCAGGTCACCAATAGAAGTTTCAGACATACAAACCATCTATACAGTAAGGAAAATGTCCTTCGTNTGGTCCAGCTAAGCAGTAGGCATTGCTGTTGCTGGCCAGGCGTGGACTGGACACTCAGCCCTGAGCTGTAGGTTGCCATCAACCCTTCCCATGAGACAGAGGGCACATCGGAGGGCACAGCAAGAANGGCTCCTCAAAAGAAATTCAGTGCTGTTGCCTGGAGACAAGAAGAGCCTGGCCTGCAAAATGCACTGTTGTACCGATGCCAGAGAGACAAGAATTCTAAGGAAACTCTTCTCGAAAGAGATGGAGACAAACGGTGGTCAAAACTGCTTGCTAAATGTAACGTCCTTGATGTTACTGGTGATCTCAGNCCTACAAACTGGGATGCAGTAGGGATNGTAATGCAAGTTAGAAGNGACCGTGAACCCAGGAACGACCTTAGCACTGAGACAGTCAGGCTGCACTCACTGCAAGAGGAAGCGCTCAAGCGTAGCCCTGATGGATAGGAAATAATTGAAAAGCTAAGTCCTAAGAGGCAGAGGAAGGGGGGACCCTGGACAATGACAGCATCAGCCAACGTGTGGTTAGACTTCGGGGTATATTCAGTGACATGGTTGGACTTCNGAGTATGTTCAATGNTAGTTTCTGCTGGGTCNGAGGGCTGTAGGCCAAGAGAAGGGATTTTATCAAATTGGCAAGCTATTTACCTATAACTTGCATATGTGAGGGCTAGCTGTCATAGCAGTGAGAACAATCCAGGGCTGTGGAGGTCTCCACTGTCCTCCTGCTCTCCACCCTCTCAACTTGTGAGCTCGGTGCCCGGCCCTCTCTCTCCTCTTGGTCTTTCCTCGGCCTCTCCAAGTGGCCTGTCTTACAGAGCTGATGTGGGCACTGGCTGCTCCACCTGCTCAGTGGCTGCAAGACAGCAATGCTGTTGTCTGTGTTGTCTGACAGTGGTCTCTGCATCTGCAGCTTTGGTGTTTCACAGCTGACCAACTTCTCCTCTTCTTCCTCTTCTTACCNCAGGAAGCTTCACTAGGTGTGGGAGGGGAGGAGGGGTTCCAGTGGAAGGTGGCTTAGGTGTCTCTGTACCAAATCCTATTCAGTTACTCTCCCACCACTGTTCCTGAGGGAGTCATAATCTCTGACCCCTGGGCATGCGTGCTTCTCCCCCTTGCACAGTGCTGGGAGCTAAAAGAGAATATCTGTTCATGTAGACCCCCAGGGTCTTCAAGGAATGCCTGTGACATGGACTCCTGTAGACCAAGTCCTTTAGCTGAGGCAGGAAGCCAGCACAAAGTAGAGACCAAAGTTTGTGTTTTACTTACAAACCTTTACTTGGGGCTCTTTAACTTAGTGGAAATGATGAAGTGTTTAATAGACCCATTGAGGGCATTTGAGCTGACCANGCTGTGGGTGGAGACGTCATCAGAGTCAAATGCACTTGGCAGTGGTTTCCTGATAGATCTGAGAGAGTAGAATTGGGAAAGGGTAAGCCTTGGAGATTGACAGCTCAAGTCCCTAACCATAAAGGTTGCTGTAGCTGTNCAAGGGTGGAGATGGTTAAGAAAGACTTTTTAGGGAGGAAACCGTGAGAAGAGAGAAAGGAGAAAGAGAAGAGGGGAAGGGTTCTAGTTTGTTTCCATTGCTGCGATAAACACNATGGCCAAAAGCAACACAGAAGAAAAGAGGTTTATTTGGCTGATACATCTAGGCACTAGTCTGCTACTGAGGGGGGTCAGGCACTGAAGCAGGAACCACAGAAGAAGAATGCTGATGACTGGTTTGCTCCCTTTGGTTCCTGTTCAGCTATTTTTCCTATACAACCCGAACACCTGCCTAGGGGTGGCACTGCCCATAGTGGGTTAGGCTTTCCCATATCAATCACAATCAAGACAATTGCCCCAGATGTGGCCACAGCCAATCTGCTCTGGCCAGTGCTTCAACTGAGACTTCATCTTCCCAGGAAACTCTTGGTTGTGTCAAGCTGATAAAAATTAACCAGGGCAGAGATAGAGATGGAGACAGAGACAAATATTGTATGGGCAAGGTTTCTACAGCAATAGGTAACTCAGCCCTCAGGTGAGAAGGGCCTAGCGTGCCCTGTGACCCCAGGACACTGAGACCCATTGCTGGCAGCAGGAGCTGATTAAGAACAGAGCTGAACTCATGGCTGGAACCCAAGACAGGGACACAGGAGTGAGGATGGCCTGGTCTCACCCAGTCTCCTTACTGGAGCTGGTTGTTTTTACTCTTTGCTTTTTGGGGGCCCGCTTTCTAGCCAGATTTTCTAACTTAAATTATCCCATTTATCTTTTGCCTCTGAGCTTTTATCTTTCTCTATTCTGTATAACTTTCTTTACTTCTTACTCCATGACTTGCTGTTTAGCTGGGTGGCTGGCCCCTGGAGTCTTCCTTCTTCTTTGGGTCCTAGATCTCTTCTTCCTAGATTTCTCCTCCTATTTATTTTCTCTGTCTGCCAGCCTCACCAATCCCTTTTCCTGCCTTGTTATTGGCCATTCAGTTCTTTATTAGACCATCAGGTGTTTTAGACACAGCTTCACAGAGTTAAACAAATGCAACACATCTTTGCATCGTTAAACAAATGTA
>LZPO01075924.1:193882-205979 GCA_001675575.1 Neotoma lepida
GAGATAGAAACAGAAATTAGTTTACCTTCAATAGTTTGTTTTTCATTTGAGAGTGATAGGGTGGGGCAATTTCAAACCAGTACAGTTTGTTGTTGAATAGTTTATCTATATTATCCGAGCACATANACTGAATCACACACTCCTAAATTTACAGAAAAATAGAGACTCCTANAATGTGTCATACTGAGGCAAATAACACTCCCAAGAGTCCTTTCCAGACAGTCTTNTTTCTTAAAAAAATTAAAAATAGTAACTGGGTCTTACTCTGTAGCCCAGGCTGGCTTGATACTTGCTATGTAGCCCAGGGTGGCCTGGGTTTGTGGTAATACTGCTTCTGACTGCTGAGTGTGTTACAGGTACACCACCACACTGAGCCCCTTCTTGACATTCTGTCAGGGCAATTCTCTCTGCCAGTGGTCAGAGCTGAGCTTCGACTGTGCCATTTTTAAAACTTCACTAAATGACTTGACACCTTTGTGTCCAGGACTTCACAGCTCTTTGATGGAGACAGTCTATAACTCTGGAACAGACTATTTCGTGATTGTTTTCCCTTTCACAAGAATTAAATAAAATAATTCATGCAAAGGACTGGCCACATAAAATAGTTGACACATAGTAAGTTGTATATAATGGATTAAAAAAAAAGACTTGGGGTGGGCCTGGGAAGAGTTTGCAGGAGGAGTGGAGGTAAATGTGACCAAGATACATTGTATGAAATTCTCAAAGAATTAGTAAAAATTTAAAAAATAGAACTAAAAGACTTCACATAAAATTNACATTCAAAGGGCATCTCTTTTCCCCTTAAGAGCAGGAGGAAGAAATACGGGAAGTCAGAGACTTTTAAAAATCTATTTAATCTTAATATCTGGTGATACAAGAAAACTATGGCATGGTTAGAAAATTTTAACCTTTTATTAACTAGAGCAGATAAATGAATACATACATTGTTTATTGTAGGTAAACTCTGCTACCCAAGANGGAGAGGTAGAAAAGGAGGGACAATTCTTGAATGAGAAAGAGGGCTGGAAAAAGGGGACAGTGGAATAGCACAGAAGGGAGATGTGTCCCATGGGGGAGTGCAGCGGAAGCCCCAGTGCCTTCTGCCGTCTGCTCCCACTCTGCCGGACTGGGAGCCAAGACACCCTTTGCCTCCACCCTGGCCCCATCCCTCCTGCCCAGGTGCTTGACTCCCAGGAGTGCCCCTGCTGCCTGTGGCACTTCACAGCCACAGCCCTCCACCCCATCTGAACTCAGTCTGTCACTCCCTGGGTTCCACACATCTGCTTGGATTACACAGTCTCCTGGTCCAGACCTGTGCTCCCTCTACTTTATTTCATCTTACTTTTTAATTTAATTAACTGATTGAATGGTTGATTTTATTTATTTACTTTTTTATTTCTTTTATTTCTCTTATGTATTTATGGGTACCAAAACATTTCTGACAAACACAAAAGCACTCACTGCCCAGATTTGACAGACATTAATCATTAATGTTTTGCCAAACCTGTTTTTTGTTTGTGACAGAATCTTGCTCTGTAGGCCAGGCTAGCCTAAAATTCCTGTCCATTTTCTTTCTGAATCTGAGATTACAGGTGTGTGTGTGACCAATGCAACCATGTCTACTTAAAGATGTGGAAGAAGAGATAGCCACCCGTGCCACCTTTCTTTACCCTGTCCTGAGCTAGCTCTCCTGGGAAGTATTTCTAGCTAGTTCATGTTCTTGTGAAGGAGAGAAGCTGTGTGTGTGGAGACTTATTGATTGGTTAGAGCTGCAGTACTGTGGAGAGACTGGAATGTTGCAAGTCGAGAGGCTAATTTCCTTATCTTGGGCTAGTTCTCACCCTCCAGAACAGCCATTCCTTGCCAACTTCTTTGTCTAAAGTANCATCTTATGATTAAGAGATAAACTCTTTTGGAATCTATTAACATAGCAGACACCTAGGGTCCACCAACTGAAAAGCTAAGAATATATTTTAAACTTGCCTTGATTTATGATGTTGTCTGTTCTGTAAAACTATAACAACTTCATGGAACATGTTGCTTCCATGTTGGAACATGGAATTTGGGGTAACCTAAATCTGCATTCCTGGACCATGGTCACTCAAAATGGCTCCAGAAGAAATTGTCTCTTATTCCCTTTCAGATGACAGCTGTGTTTTCTGAGTTGACACTTTCCCGTTCCGTGGCATACACACAGATCCACGAACAGCACTCTATATCTGGTGCTGTTTGAGGAATTTGCTGGTTTTACTCAGTGTTGTGTTTCCCTAATTGACCCTATTCTCATCCTTGGAGAGCTACTTCATTTATACTTTTCACCATTGAGCCTTCTATCTAGGAATGTATAGGATGGCTCCAAGTCACTAATTGAAGGGTAGTTAGGTTGTTTCACTTTTTTCCTGATGACNGCGATACTAAAAATATTATTGTGTATCTTGTGCACTATGTGATGCTATTTTGTTTACTAGTGTATGCATAGTGTGCAAAGCTTCAACTTCTTGGCTATTATGAAATTGCTCTTCCACGTGGCTATACTCCTCATAGGACTGTGTGAGCCTTCTNACTCCTCCACAACCTGGCCAGTGCTCAGGGGTGATGGTGGACACCTTGGCCTGCTTTGAATNCACTGTTAAAGANGACCTTCTTTTTCTGGATCTTTTTGTTTCCTTTTCTGGATCTTCGTTCATTTTCTCCTTAGNGTTTGCTTTATCCTATTCGTTTGTAAGGCATGTCTAATGTCCTGAGAAGTGATACTGTGTTGGTTATGAGGATACCTTAGGAGTCCTTGGTGAGAGCAAAGTTGATGTTCATCTTCATGACACAACCAAATTAGCTAGTTAATTTTTCATTCAAGTCTCTTGTTTTCCATCCCAAACAATGGCTTTTATTTGCTTAGTTGTGGGGGACGGNATCCCCCAATACAGCCTAGACTGGCCATGATCCTCCTGTCTCAGACCCCTGAGTGCTGACATTACAAGTGCCCATTACATAGTAATTATTGTTTTCTTTTTCTGTTTTTATTGCTATCCTTTGGTTTTAATTTAGCCACTGCTAGCTATACTGTGTTCTCAGCTTGTGCTGCTAACGGTTCTGCCCTACATATGTCTTCTCAGCTGAGAGCCAGTCCTCCTAAGTAAGATGGANGACAGACAAAGTTNCCACTCTGTAGATGTGAGCTTGCAACAACTTCCTGGTCTAGGAAATCAGACTCCATTTTTAGTAAGCTAAAATAACCAGCAGAGATGGGAACCACTTGTTACTGATTAGGGATGTTGAGAATTGAGCCCTTTCTCTTTAGGAAGAGGAAGGCAAAGAGGAAGGGGAAGGGGAAAGGGAAAGGGAAAGGGAAGGAGAAGGATGAGGAGGAGAGGGAGAAGGAGAAGAGGGAGAGGAAGAGGAAGGAAGGGAAGAAGAAGAAAAAGAAGAAGAAAAAGAAGAAAAAAGAAGAAAAAGATGAAGAAGAAGAGGAAGAGGAAGAGGAAGAGGAAGAAGAAGAAACATGATAAAGAAGTGATCACAGACACTTTTCTGAATAGTAGGATTTGAGAGTCCCTGTCTCTAGACTTTCCCTGCCTGCATTTTGCATACACTCTTCCTTGTAAGTGAAATGCTGGGGATTTTGCTAAGGACATCTAGAAAGGCTAGTGTTCCTGCTGTGTTAGCTCCTTGGAGTATAGGGGGAAATTATTAAGGCAACTCCACGTAGTTAACAAAAGGTTTATTTAGGGAACTTATAGCAAGTAAAGGGGTTGGTCACAGGGTCCAGGAGAGGTGAGGTGCAGTCCAGTGGTTTTCTCTGGAGAACTCCGCCCAGTCTATCATCCAGCCTCCAGGATCCAGGAACCAAGAGGGCCCACATAGATGGATCTCAAGTCTTAAAGGCTCCTGTCTCAGCCTGCCCCAGGGAGAGGTCCTAGGTAGGNGTGGCAGTTACNGGAAGCCTCACTAGGGGTTGTGCTTCCAGGTCAAAGCTGGAACTGCTGTCCACTACATTGGAGAGATAGGAGAGGTTAGTGATGGGAAATATCTCAGAGCTTTGTTGTATAGACAGAGGTTTCCTGGGGTTTTGTTACCCAAGTTTGAAGTATATCTTGGACAGAGCAGAGGCTCTCAAACTATTTACATAGTGCTGTCAACAAGACTTTCCTCTAGAATTCCTTAATATCTTGATCNTCTTGGGGGGGCCAACTAATCAGCTCAGTCTCCTACCACTACCTGGAGTCCTCATAAACCTTTCCCTGAGGCTACTTCCCTATGAAGTGGGTGACCAGATGCAGGCTCCAAGTCTGTTAATCAAAGGAGAGTAGCCCCTCTCTGCTGCTTTTCTGAGACATCTTAAGGAAGGTTGTGGTGTAGACCCATTTCATCCAACTACCCTGTGGGCTAAGAACAAGCCATTCTTTCTCCTTCTCCTGATTATAGGGAGTCCCCCACCCCACCACACCCCAGGAAGTTGTAGGTGTGACCCGAAGAAGGGAGCAGGAGTGGAACAAGGGAAAGGGGCACAGAAGTCTGGGCAGCCATTCTGAGACCAGTTGTGCCTTTGAAACTTCTTGAATCTAATCTTGAATGCACCCTTTCTACTTGACAGTGACACTCAAGGATCCTCTACCCTGAGGCCTTGCTGATTCTGACANTGCCCATACCAGTTTCCTTCGGGGTCAGCAGCATGTTAGGAACTGGTTTTCAAGTGGCCTCTGATTCTCTCAGAGAAAATTTCCATCACTCCCAGTAGCTTTCTTCCTGGTTGCAGGAGCCTGAGGTGGCTGGTCACTTTTAGCTATTAGTTATATAGAGAGTTCAAGGCCAGCCTGATATACATGAGACCATGCTTTAAAAGGCTGATTTAAGAAGGAGGAGGAGGAAGAAGAGGAGGAGGAGGAGGAGGAGGAGGAGGAGGAGGAGGAGGAGGAGGAAAGTACTTAAAAATGAATACAATTAATACAATTAAAATATTTAATCAGATATTAAGGATGATATAGAAAACCATCAGTTAAGACTGTCTACTAGAAATAGTGGAGAGGGTGCCTGAACTGAACTGGCTTGTCCCAGAGATCAGATCAGTGAATACCCTAACTGTCTTCACAGAGCTTTTCTTAAGTGACTGATGGAAGCAGATGCAGAGANCCACAGCCAGGCACCAGGCAGAGCTCCAGGAGTCCAGTNGGGGAGAGAGAAGAGGGATTCTATGAGCAAGCGCATCAGGATCATAATGGGGAAACCTGCAGAGACGACCAAACCAAACTAGTGGGAAATCATGAAAGTTGGATCAATGACTGTGGAACCTGCATGAGACTGGGCTGGGCCCTCTGCATGGGGAGACAGTTGTGTAACTTGATCTGCTTGGGGTGGGGGCCCTGGCGGTGGGATCAGAATCCATCCCTGATACATGAGTGAGCTTTTTGGAGCCCATTACCTATGATGGGGTACCTCTTGCAGCCTTGAGGCAGGGGGAGGGGCTTGGACTTGCCTCTACTGGATGTGTCTCNCCATGGGAGGCNTTGCCTTCTTGTGGGGGGAGGAGACTGGGGAGAGCAGGAGGAGGGAATAGGGGGATCTTTGTTGGTGCATAAAATGAAGAAGGAAATTTTCATAATAAAAAAAAAAAGACTTTGTCCTGTAGTAACTAGGATGGTGTGATAGATAATTTCCATTTTTAGTTTGGCTGGCTTTTGGAGCCATACCTCTGGGCATATCTATGAGAATGTTTCCAGAAACAGTTGACTGAGGAGGGATTATCCATCCAGAATGTGGGTAGCATCGCTGCAGGAGCTAGGGCACTAAACTGAAGAGAAAGGATCTAGAAGAACACAAGCTGAGGACCAGTATTCATCTCTCTCTGCTGCCTAAATTCTGATTAAACATCTTAATTATATTCATTTTATTCATTTCAAGTACTTTCTTCTCCTTCTTCTTGTCAAGTTCTTATATATCTTATGCTGGTCTTGCACTCCACAGATAGCTGACCTTGAACTTCTGATTCTCCTCCATTTCCCAAGTGCCTGGATTATAGATAGGCATGTGCCACATACCAGGCTTCTACAGTGCTGGTGACCAAACTCAAGCTTTGTGTAGCTAGGCAAGCACTCTACCAACTGAGCTGCATCCTCAGCCCAGCTTCATTTCCTTCTCCAGGTGAATATTTTACTGTGAACTTGGCTGCTGTCAGGTTTATTTAGTAGAAGTTAAGACTTCTTCTACAGAAACCCTAGGGTTCTTATCTGCTTGGANGGGGTTTTGCTAATTCTGGTGTCATATTGCTATTACAAAGTGGCTGGTCACAAATGAAGGCCCAGGCATAGGTTTCTGCCTAGTCACAAAAACATACTTTTGTACTGGTGTCCAGGGTGTTCCTCAGGGGTGCAGGTGTTGCTGTGTAAGGTCTTACTTCACAGATAGCAAAAAGTTAATGCTCTGATACCACGTTGACTTCCTCAGCTGATAGAGGCCTTGATTCTTCTACTCCTGCAAAGGCATTAAAATACTATCATTGGCCGGGTGCTGGTGGCCTTTAATCTCAGCACTTGGGAGGCAGAGGCAGGAGNATCTCTGTGAGTTCGAGGCCAGCCTGGGCTACCGAATGAGTTCCAGGAAAGGCGCTAAAGCTACACAGAGAAACCCTGTCTCAAAAAAAAAAAATCAAAAAAAAAATTATCATTGGATTCTGAAGGCCCATGTGAGGATCCATTGCCTGTGATGCTCCTACCTTCAATCAATCAATGCTTGTAACCTCTCCCAGACCTGGGGATTTTCCAGTCTTTGTTTAGAGGTTATCCATGTATCAGTAGTTCAGTAGTTCAGTTTGTTTTTTCTTCCAGTATTTCTAGCTGCTTTTAGCAAGAAGGTGGCCTGAATATGTCAGCAGCACCAACCATATTTAGTGGAAACTATATCAANTTAGTTTTTAAAAAGAATGCTGGTGAATCTGTTGCATTTATACATTTATGGATAAGTCTAGCAGACAATGCTTGACATTAAAGCCACAAATGCAGTGTAGTTTTCCTCTAAGCTTAGAACAGGGTTTCCATTACTCTGCACTCAATATGTAAGCNCTACAGCTTTCTTTAGGGCAGAAGGAGATACTGTTTCGTATGGAAACAGCTGGTGTTTACACATTCTGTATTCCTAAAGGTCACAGGATCATTAAATGTGACAACATTCTCTTGCTAGAAGTGACTGTTCAAGCTCCAGCAATATTGTGTTGAGCTATTATTGCCTGATGATTAGGGGAAACTTTAAAATTATAACNTGTAGAATGTGAATGTATAAATAGTAGTAGCTGAAAATTTCCAGATAATGGTGTTAGTGGGAGAAAGGAAGAAAATATGTGCGTGAGAGANGATTTCTGGTCGCATGTGACTCAACTCTTCCTTAGGCACTGAAGAGCGTGNCGCTGACACCTACATAATTGATCACAGTGGTTTGGCTTCTGGGACAGCTTGACAGAGGTCTCCTAGATCCGCGCATTTTTTTGTTGTTGTTACTGTTTCTGCTAGAGGTATTTCCAGTGAGGAAGGCAAGTGAAGGCATATTTTCATCCATCTGCTGGCAGACATGTCTACAACTGCCATCCTTTCCAAACTGTTTCCTGTACACAGCATAATTACAGGGCATGGGAGGTGAGGCTGGACCACAATATGCCTGGAGGGGTCCAGAGAGACAGTGGAAGGAGGTGATGCTTGAAAACGGGGAGAAAACAGCAAGCCTGTCATGCAAAGGCGGGCAGGAAGAAGAGCTGAAGCCAGAGTAATCACACACAAAGCAGAAGCTGAGGCAGGCACCCAGAAGCAGTGTGTCAGATCTTTGTCTTAAAATCTCTGATGTGTAATTTTAGGACTGAGAAGCTAAAAAGTTTTAGGATTATGAAGGTTATGTGCCATAGACTCCACTCCCTCTAAATTTCTTATAATTAATTCCCAAGCAGCTTGTATTTTTCTACCATTGTGTAAGAGGTACAGTAAGGACAGAACTTGAAAATGGCCCAGAAATAAAAGGAACAGTCTAGAGTCCTAAGATACCAATATCTGGACCATATATGTCAACACATATTTATTGGTTTTATTGTCCTCAAGGACAAAAATCATGACATTTAATCGTGACAATGCAGATATTTTCTATCATGGGCATTATTGATTACAAGCAAATTTATTTGAAAGCTGTGTATTTTGTTTTGCCTTATATACACCATATAGGTCATGACTTAATATGTTCTAAATTTTGCAAAAATAAACAAACAAAAACCAAACAAACCTGTCTAGCAAGCAATGCAATTGAATNTATANACCAAATTCTCTGTATTATCTTATTTGGCTGCTTTACTGTGTATTTTCCTTTTCAAATTGGGTTGGTTCAATGGCTTGNTGTTTTTTCTTTCATTCTTCTTTTNTTTCTTAAGTTCTTCTATATATTTCTATTTACTACATTCATGGATTCCTAGTTTTTCCATGCCTTAATTTTTCCCCTCTTCTTTTTGGAAAATTTACCTACATTTTTTACCCTTCTACTATTAATCAGCTTTCCCTCAATGGAGCAAAAGGGCCATAATAATTAACCTTTGAAAAAAGCAAGATTCATTTTTTCTCAAGACTTCAGAAGTCTGAGTCTGTAGTCATGTGATCCCCTTGTTTCTGAGCCTCTGGTGAGAGGTCATGGTGGGTGCAGTGGTTTGAATGAAAATGGCCCCCATAGGCCCATAGAGAATGGCACTATTAGAAGGTGTGGCCTTGTTGGAATAGGTGTGGCCTTGTTGGAGGAAGTGTGTCTCTAGGGGATGGGCTTTGATGCTCAAGCCAGGCCCAGTGTCTCNCTCTCTTCCTGCTCTCTGCCAATCCGGATTTAGAACTCTCAGCTACTTCNCCAGCACTATGACTGCCTGGGAGCCACCGTGCTTCCCACCATGATGACAATGGACTAAACCTCTGAACTATAAGCCAGCCCCAATTAAATGTTTTNCTTTATAAGAGTTGCTGTGGTCATGGTGTCTCTTCANAGNAATANAACCCTAACTAAGACAGTGGGGAGCACATGATACTCAGCATTGCTCACCTCAAGNNGGCCAGGAAGTTCTCAAGTCAATCAGCTCCTAAAGCATCTGCCTCTGCACCTGCTGCATCGGTGACCAAGTCCTCATGAGTTTTGAGGGATACACTTCACATCTAAACCACCACACACTTGAAGAGCACTCACTGGTAGTTCCATTTTTCCAAACAGTAGCCCNAGGCATCACTGCACNTGAGGATGAAGCCTCTGGNGCATGGCTGATCACATGTGAACTTGGCTACCAAAAAGCTGCAGGTCTTTATGCACTGGTGAGCAGGCAGCAGAAAAGCCCTTCCTAATCAGAGCATTGATTCCATTACTTAGGGAAAGTGTTCAAGTGACACTCATAGGGCTGTGGAGANNAGACCCTTGGTCTCNNCTAATTGCTAACCTTCCCAGCTGTTTGTCTGTCCTCTTGTAACCCAGATATCCTACATTCCAAGATGCGCTCTTGGAAATGCTTTAAGGTGAGCAGAATTTTTGCAACTCTGTAAGGAATAGCTTAGTTGAACAGGATGTAGGTACAGATNGCTAGGTGAGAGGAAGAGAGAAAAGGTAGAGATGGTCTTGAGNAGGACCAAGCTGTAAGCCAATACTACTGGTATAGCTTGTATTTGTAGTTTTAAACTCGTTGAGGGTCATGTCACTAGCTTTTCATTTTGTTTNGCTTTCATTCAGAAAACTTATTTTCCCTTTTTCAAAAGATAGATTTTTTCCTCACGTAATATTTCCTTATTATGAGTTCCTCTCCCTCTACTTCCCTCCATTGCCCCCCTCCCCACCTCCTCTCCTATCCAGATCCACTTCTTTTCTGTCTTTAATTAAAAAACAAACAGGTTTCTAAGGGATAATAATAAAATAAAATATAATAAGATAAAACAAAAGCTAACATATCAGAGTTGGACAAACAAACAGAAGGAAAGGATCCCAAGGTAAGAACCACAGACCCACTCATTTGCACACCCAGAATTCCATAAAAACACTGAACTAGAAGCCAATATTACATACACAGGGGTCCTTATGCAGGCCCTGTGCATGCTGCCTCAGTCTCTGTGAGTTCATATGATCTTGTTGATTTAGAGGGCCGTTTTCTTCTTGTCCTCCATCTCCCCTGGCTCTTACACTCTTTCTGAGTCTTCTGTGGGGATCCCTGAGACCTTGAGTGGAGGGATTTGATTAAGAATTCCCATTTAGGGCTGAGTGTTCCAAGGTTTCTCACTCTCTGCACATTGTCTGCTTGTGGGTCTTTGCATTTGTTCCCACTTTCACTGCTCTATGAGTATAATAGAATGTCATTAAGAGTCATTTTATTGCTACTTTTTATTTTTAAAGAACAATGGTATTTGGTTTTACCGTAGGTCCTTGGGCTGTCTAGTCTCTGGTTCTTGGTCATCCAAGCAGTGTTGGGTATGGCTTCCATCTGGTGGCGTGGGTCTTAAGTCAAATCAGATATTGTTGGCTACTCCCACAAGCTTTGTGCCACCATTGTCCTAGCATATCTTTGTAGACAGGGCACCATTGTGGCTGGCTTGGTGTTCACTTTTNGCTTTTGGTAGCCTGCAGAGTACCTTTCTGTACCAACGATGCTAGAACATAAGAATAAAGGCTCTATGTAGGCACCAGTTTGACTTCTCCATAGTCAATGAATTATGTAAATGTTGTCTTTAGGAATGGGNCTTGCTGTCAGTTTGCNTAAAGCAACTGATAGTCTTAGCAATGGCCTGGTTTGATTGGGGGTTCTCATAGGACCCCTTTGACCAACAACTCAATTAGATGTAACCCAATCTCGATACTGGAAGTTTCATTTGGTGACAAGAAATGGCCACTTGGGGCTCTATCTCCTCATTATTTGGCAGCTTCATTTAGATCATCTTCATNTATGTCTATATTTTAGGAAGCTTCTACTGTGTTAGGTTTCCATACTAACCTTCAAATGGCCCTTAATTTTAGCTGTCCNTCCCCATATTCCTTACCTCATCCTCCTCTTTCTTCCTCCTTCTTGATTCAACCACTCCAGCCTCCTCCCCATCCATCCATAACTATTCTATTTCTTTTTCCTAATGAGATCTATCTGTACCCCCTAGTCCCTTACCCTATAACTCTCCTCTGTGGTTATGTGGATTGTAGCTTGCTTATCAATGATTTGACAGCTAATATTTATGTATTTATCTTTCTGGGTCTGGTATAGATCATGGTGGATGATGCTTGTAATCCCAGCTCTTTAGAGGTAGAGGCAGATGAATGAGGAATTCAAGGTCATCCTCTATTGCACAGTGAGGTTCAGGCTAGCCTGGGATACATGAGACCCGTCTCCAAAAATCAAAACATTAATGTGTGTGTACATATTTTTGTTTGTAACCAAACAAAATTCAGCAATGCATAAAATATACGTATGTCATCATCCAAGACTGGTTTATCATGTGAAAAGTGTTAGGTGTCAGACCCAGGACGATGGCTGAGGTGCCTATTTAACATATCAGAGCTTGACCTGGCCCCCAAGTTCTTCCAGCATCCCTCAGTCCCTACCTGTTACACAGTATGGCTTGCATACCCCACCATCTTCCCTGAACTGTCTAGCCCAGGGGCTGGGTCACCCTTCCCCTGAGGATCTTCCCTATATAATCCAGACATTTTGGTTACCCCCCTGCCTTTTGGGCCTCTGGCCTCCTGGCTGCTGCGCCTGGTTCCCCTCTCTCCTCTCTCCCTCCCCCTCTCCCTCTTCCATGGCCCAGCTCAGGCTGGTCATGTCTACTCTGGACTCTCCCAGATATCCCTACCTCTGACTATGCCCTCCCACATACCTACAATAAACCTTCTCCTCCACCAGACCTAGGAGCAGTCATGTCTTTTCCTTTCCTTTTTATTTCTTTTTTTCATTTAAAAACCAATCTCAAAACTCTAATGATAGGAAACAGGTTCTTGGTAGGAAGAGAAGGAAAAGGGAAGGAGGAGGTAGTAGAACTGTCCTGTGTCTTAACTGGGGCAGCAATTGTTTGATTGAAATGATAAAACATCTAGATCTATATATTCTCCCAAAGTGGGAATGTTAGTAATGTAT
>LZPO01075924.1:213816-238632 GCA_001675575.1 Neotoma lepida
CTCATGCTCTCCCAGTACTGCAGGGCTAATCTGCCAGTCTCTGAAGACATGGCTTCTTTCCAGGAGTTTTTGTTCACAGGATTAAGTCAAATCCTACTCATTTAAACATAAATATTAGATTTAAAAACCTTCACATTTACATCTAATCTGATGTTTGTCAAATACTGAGACCTAGCCAAGCTGACACATAAATTAACCATCATTGGAGGCTACCAAGAATTTGACAAATCGTTACTCAGGTTCTAAAACCTTTCTGTGTAAGGAGTCCTGTTTCTAGCAGCTTAGCCTTCAAGTTCCAATCATGTGTGGGTTCCATCTCTGTTTCTTCTTCCCAGTGAGTCTGCCTCTGCTTGTGCCTAGAGCTCTGTTTCTGGGTACCACTTCCTGGAAAGCTAGAGCAGATGCTGGGACCTTTTGGCTTTGGTAACCAGTGATGCTCTTCTCACAAGCTTTTTCCTGTCCTTTAGAACTCATCATCGATACTTTGACATCTCTTTTCAAGAGTTGATTAAGGTTAAGTTTAATTACTCATTTCCTTCTCTCCTATTTCCTTTTTCAGTATCTACTCTTAGAAATATTTAATACATAGTACAACTTATTTGAAGAGTGTCTGAAACATGTATACAAACATCTTGTATGCAGGTGCTGTCTAAATCCTTATGAAGGCCAGTGTGTCATCTGTCACTCTCACATTTATTTCACCAAACACTACTTTTGTTTTGCAGAGTGTCTTAGTTTGCTTTCTATTGCTGTCATAAAAACCATGACCAAAAGCAACTTGAGAAGGAAAAGATTTATTTGGTTTATTTGTCTTATCATAGTCCATCACTGAGGAAAGCCAAGGCAGGAGCTCAGGCTGGAAAGGAACCTGGAGGCAGGAACTGCAGCAGAGGNCATGGAGAATGATGTACACTGACTTGCTCACAGGTTCATGTTCAGCTACCTTTCTTGTACCTCCCTAGACCACCTGACTGGAGGTGGCACTGCCCACAGTGGACTAGCCTTCCCACATCAATCAACAATCAAGAAAGTGCCACACAGACAGCCTAAAGGCTAATCTGATAGAAGCATTTCCTCAGCTGAAATTCTCTCACTCAAAGTGACTCTACTTTTGTCACATTGGCAAAAGTAAGTGGCACACAGATGATGCTATGCACCTCTCCACATTGTGTTTTCTTCCCTTCTGCCCTCTTTCCTTCACTCTTCATTTTTGCTTCCCTCTTTTACTCTCGATTTCTTGCCCCCTCCCTTTCTCTCTTTATTTAAGACAAAGCCTTCCTATGTAACTTAGATTGGCCTTGGATTTATGATTCGGCAGGGATTATAGGTTTGCCTCACCATTGACCTAAGCCATGCTTCTTCAGGATGCTTATCCAGCATTCACCAGTTCTACCCACCTATTCCCAGATAACCTTCCCTGAGTTGCCAATACATACAAATATCTTGCACAGATCCCTTGCCCATGCCACTTTATAATTTATGTTGAGAATATTTTCAGGACATATTCTGTGCTGTAGAATTGTCAAAACAGGTGTGAAACTGCATGTACCTGTATTCTCAAGAGTCTCTTTTAGGTCACATGCTGCATATTCCTATTGATCTTGTAGGCAACAGTATCAGCTCTTAGTTGTTCAAGTGAAAAATGGCTAAGAGATTCAGGTGCCTCCAGGGATAAGCAATGCTGTATGAGACACAAGGGATACTGAAAAACCATTCCACTCCTGAGTAACCACAGACATGTAAGTAGGGGAGTGGTGCCACTTATTTGCTGTTTTTAAAGCTCATCCACAGGAGGACTTGGTAGCATTGCTCACTCACTGTGTGGAGAATACAAAACACAAGTATAAAAATGATGAATATTGCCACAAGGTGTACAGTCACCAATAGGTATGGCTGTTTGCCACATACCTTTTCTGTGGTAGAGAGGATGTGATCTTGTCCTAGTGTGAATGCTACTCTACTCTCTAGCTGTAAGAAGCCACAAAGTCACCTGTCAGGAGGTTCAGGGTAGAACTGCGTTCGAGGGTCGCTGCATTCTTTTCTCCTCCTACTTTTATTTTGACAAACTTGAAATTTTAGAAATTGAAAGAATAGCAAAATGAACAACTTTCCACTCTTTGCCACATTTCACTAGTGTTACTCTTTGATCACTTTCTTTTTCTATTTATATTCATATATAATCTAGCTGTCTGTCTACCTCCCTCCCTCCCTATCTGTCCATCCCATCCATTCATTCATCCAACTATCATTTGGATGTTCTATCATACATCTTCAGCATCACCTCTCAAGAACAAGGGCATTCTCACCAAGAACTACAATATANTTTCACACTAGGCAAATTTAACATGAGTAAGATGGTGTCATGTAATATACAGCTTATGTTCACATGTGTAGAAGAGGATTCAGAACACTTTCTCTATGGAGGGCCAGAGAGAAACTTCTTTGAGCTTGGCCAATCAGACAGCCTCTTTTGCAATGATGCAAAAAAGGATGATGGAGTAGAAGCAGCTCCAGACATCGTGTGCACACAAGTGGATGGGCCTGAATCCCAGAAAAATTTTATTAGAAAAAACAGATGGTGAGATGATCTAGACTCATTCACATTCTCTCTGTCTCTGTCTCTGTCTCTGTCTCTGTCTCTGTCTCTGTCTCTGTCTCTGTCTCTTTCTCTCCCTCCATTATATTTCAGAGCTGGCAAATTTCCCAGTTTTGGATATATTGCAGAGGTCAGTCTTTCTGTTTGTTTTTTGAGACAGGGTCTCACTTTGTAGCTCTGGCTGGTCTGGAACTTGCTATGTAAACTAAAATGACTTTGAACCCACAGAGATCTACCTGTCTCTGTCTCCTAAGTGCAGAAATTAAAGGTACACACTATCACACATAGCTATAGAGGTCAGTCTTAGTTTTGAAAAGATGTTACCTGGATGGATTGGATCTCTAAAACACATTTAATTTCCAGGAGATCTCTCTCTTTATCTGCAAACATGAATATGCGCCATAAATATTACATGGTCTTCCCTTTTTAAAGTAACTGTGGTAAAATCTAAGCACAGAGTATGCCATTATGGGCATTTTCAGTATGTAGACCAGTGCCACTGAGCGAGTCCACACTGTCATGCTAACACCATTACTTCCCATCTCCAGAATGTCACTTTCTGTCACTGAAGTTTTCTGTTCCTACTGAAAGCCCTTGTCCCTCCTCCTTAGCACCGCTCATCACTGTGGACTTGACCATTCCAGTATTTGTCTTCCAATGATTGTTATGTTCGCTTGGCCTGTCAGGTTTCATCCATGTTGTAGACTACGTCAGGATGTAGCTGGAATGTTTTTCGGTCCTGCCTGGCCCCACAGTCCTGCAGCTGTTTATAAAACAATCACTCAGAGGCTTATATTAATTACAAACTGTATGGCCTATGGCTTCAGCTTCTTGCTAGCTAGCTCTTTCATCTTAGACTAACCCATTCCTATTAATCTATATGTTGCCACATGGCTGTGGCATTACTGGTCTGCTGGTATCTTGTTGCTTCTTTGGGCAGCACCTGGTGTCTCTTCCGACCCTGCCCTTCTTCTTTCTCGCTGTATCTCTGCTTGGATTCCCCACCTGACTGTAAGCTTTCTTGCCATAGGCCAAAACATCTTTATTTATTATCCAATGGGAGCAGCATATATTCACAGCATACAGAAAGACATCCCACAGCACTTCCACTTTTCTGTCTAATCAAAAAGGAAGGTTTTAACTTTAACATAGTAAAATTACATATAGCAAAACAGTTATCAAGCAAGAATTACAGTTACAATATCTAGTCTATTTGTATTTGGAAAAATTAAAGAAAATATTTTATCATNTACCCTATTTTTGTGAGTCTAAAGTTTCATATATAATTTACCTTTTATCACAACTAAGGAAAATTATAATTATAATTNTCTAGTCTTCAACTTCATCAAAGACCCCAGAAGGATATAATATTACCTTAGTAGACAGGAAGGACATGGCAAGCAACTTCCATGATTCCAGAAGTGACAGAGACATCTTCTACCTGGATGGTCATCCAAAGTTCCTCTGTTATGTTGGGGCATCCATCTTCAGCCTACAGGCCTAGAGTCTCTGGCATAGCTTTCAGTGAAGCAGGAAATTTTAAGGACTGTTCCGCCCATTCTGGCAAAGTTCAGCAGTCACTTCTCCCCATGTCCTGTAGAATGTCTGGCAGTTTCTTCTGAGAAGCAGGACCATGAAGGACCATCTTACCTTGCAAAGTTCAGTGGTCACCTTCTGATGGGTCCTGCATGTCCAGTTTATACAGCATCTTGTCAAGCAGTCGAGGCAAGGGCATTTTTTGCCCAATGGCTAACTTTTGCCACAAAGAAAGCAAACTCCATAATGAGTTTCTTCAATGCCCATCATCCTCTTTGAAATAATTGGTGCTGACAGGAGCAGATGTGTCTCACTGNCCAGAAAAGTCTAAGTTCTTAAAACATTTTACATGCCATATTCTGTAGGTCTTTGAAGTGCTTGAAGATTACCTACCTAATTGAAATATATCTATGTATATCTAGAAAATTTAACTAATGTGACTATAAGTTTGATTATCATAGATGACTAATTATTAATCTGTATTTCTTAATTACACATTATAATTTTAAATGAGTTACATAAACATAATACCTTAAACAAGAGTAGAAATATACATATAGTATAACAATATTAACTTTAAATTTGTATCAATAAACCAAAATCCATACCAATGTAAAACATCTTAAGATTAACAGTTGTTTTTTGGATTAAAGTAGATTCAATAATCTACCATTTTCCTCATCATTTCCATATCATATCCCCCTTTCTTCTTTTAGAAGGAGGTTGACTATGACCAATGACAATTTGTAACCAACCTCCTAAACAAAGACAAACATCCATAATCCATTTTTGGGAATGTGAGTGTAGTTTTCTAGGCTATTTCCTACTGTTTAGGGGTGCTGGCAATCTTATGGGGGTCCTGAGAAAATTCAAGATAACAGTCAAGTCCTGGGAAGACTGGCTATAACCTTTGTTGATAGATACCATATGTCAAGGTTCAGGAGGTCTTGCCTGATCAAATCTTAACCTGGAACAAATCCATAGCCTCTTGCTTCCTGTGGAAACAAAAGCAGAGCCTCCTTTCCAAAGCAACATACCTTAGACACAAATTCTGAAGTCAAGATACCTTTAAAATATATATATTGTTTTAACTCAGCAGCCTTTACAATCAAATGTCTCTCTCCAGTTAAAAATCCCAAAGACAGCACAATCCAGACTCTCTGTGTAATTTCCATGTTTACATGGCTTATTATATTTTTTATATATAATTTTATCTTTTTAAGACTTTATTTTATTTATATGACTATCTATATCCTTCTTGGGTCTCTGAGGGAGTTGAAGACTAGATAGATATAGTTATAGTTTTCCTTGTTTACAAATTCAGAAAAGAAACTCACTAAAGAGGTTTAGTAATGTGTTTAAGTTTGAAAGCCATCAAAAGAAAGTTTTAGGTTGGTAATATGAGTTAGAATAGAAAGTGAATTAGATACAATGTTTTTAGGCTCACCAAAATAGGATAAATAATGGAATATTTTCTCTGAATTTGTAAATGTTAATGGACTGGACATTGTTAATGTATTTCTTGACTGTATATATTGTATACAGTCATTGTATTTATTGTATATAGTTTTTTCTTATATTAGTTATAACCTTTTATTATCTTAGACAGAAAAAAGGGAAAATGTGGTGATATTTTGTTGTACTTTAATAAAGCTTGCCTGGAGATCAGAGACAGAGCCAGCCACAGAGTTAAGCATAGAGGTCAGGCAGTGGTGGCACACACCTTTAATTCTAGCACTCAGAGGCAGAGGTAGAGATCCATCTGGATCTCTGTGAGTTCAAGGCACCCTAGANTACATGAGATTAATGCAGTCTAAAAGAAACAGAGCCAGGCAGTGGTGGCACACACCTTAAATCCCAGCACTTGAGATCTCATGCCTTTGCTACCAGTATTTGGAAAGCACACATGCCTTTAATCCCAGCACTAGGAAGGTTGAGATGGGAAGTAAAATGGCTGGGTGGAGAAAGGCATATAAGGCATGAGGNGACAGGAACTAGAGCCCTTTTGGCTGAGGACTCAGAGGCATTCAGTCTGAGGNTTTGTGGAGACAGGATCTTCTCTTTTTGGCTGAGGAGTTAGTAAGGTGAGAAGTGGCTGTGGCTTTTTTCCTCTGATTTTTCAGCATTTACCCCAATATCTAGCTCCAGGTTTTTATTATAAGACCATTTAGGATTCGTGCAACACCCAGACTCCATTCTTTCTAAAGGCTGGGCACATTCTGGGCTGTGCACACATTATGTTCTTTTCTTCCATTGATGTTCAATCGAGTAACTCCCATTTTGTGAGTCTTATGAACAGAGTTACTAAGAACATGGGTTCTAGATTCATTTTTTNAAAAAAAATTATGTGTATAGGTGTTTCATCTGCATGTCTGTGCACCATGTGTGTACAGTGCTNACGGAGGTTAGAAGAGGGTATCAGATCCCCCTGGACTGGAGTTATAGATGGTTATAAACTGTCATGTATTGGAACTTGAACCTGAGTCCTCTGGAAGAGCAGCTGGTGCTCTTAACTGCTGAGCCATCTCTCTGACCCCTCTAGATTCATGCTTAAAGCATAAAGTGTTGCTTAGAAAGATGACGTCTCATGTCAGATGTTCACCTAAAGTGCTGGATAGTTTTATGTCAACTTGACACAAACTAAAGTCATCTGAGAGGAGGGAACCTCAATTAAGAAAATACCTGCTTCCTTCCTGTTTGAATTCCTGTACTGGCTTCCTTCTGATGGACTACAAGGTGGAAGTGTAAGCTGAATAAACCCTTTCCTCTCCAACTTGCTTTTTGGTCATGGTGTTTCAAAGCAGCGATAGAAACCTTAACTAAGACAGTGCTACATTTAACACAGTAGTGAATCATTTAGAAATGAGCTTAATGGGAAATATCCATGGTAACAATCCTGTAGTCCCTCCCCCACCTCCTTCTTCAGGGCTTCAGTATCTATTGCCTGATATAGAGAAAAGCTTCGTTTCTCCCTTTCTCTGGAATTCCTTGTTTTTGTCTTCCTAGGGTTCTTCTATTTATCCTTCAACACCCAGTATGAATACTCAGAGAAGTTTCCTGTCTTGTCAGACAATATGATCTTCTGCCTTCCTGTTCTGTAAAGTATGGAATAGCATTCCTACAGTAGCATTCCTACATTATATTGGAAGAAATCTATGTATTTCTCATGTATTTGTTTTATTAAGTAGTATTTTTTACTAATTCTTTGATAATACCACACAATATATTTTGATCACATTCACCCCTCTTCAACCAGCTTCTCCCAGATCTACCCCCATTTCCCTAACTGCCTAATGTCTCCCTTTCTCCTTCTTTCTTTCTCCTTCACCCTGTCCCCCTTTTACAAATCCATCAAGAGTGGTCTATATACCAGGTGTGACACCAATAAAGAAAACTGATTCTCTCCCTCCCAACACTATCAAAGTCAATAGCTCCTCAGCTAGAAGTGAGACTTCATATTCACATCCCCTAGCTCCAGCTTGCACACATGTTGTGCATGCTGTCACAGTTGTCATGAGCTCATATGAGCAACTGGTCTGTTGTGCTCAGAAAACACTGTTTCCTTAAAGTTACCCATTAACCACCTCTGGCTCTTACAACCTTTCTGCCCCCTCTTGCATGGAGATCCCTGAGCATTGAGGGGAGGGACATGATATAGATGTCTCATTTAGGATTTAGCACTCTGAAACCTCTTATTCTGTGTATGCTGATCAGTTGNGGGTATCTGTGTTTGTCAGGGCCCAGTGTTGGGGTCCAGCCCTGACCTATCAAAGGGTTCCTTGAATGGGGGAGTGAGGAATTGGGAAACGCTAGATAGGAAATATAGAAGTAGATGAAGCAAAATGATAGAGACACAGGATAGCTTTGGGAGGGCCTGGGTCAATACCCAGCAGCCTCGAGTTTATTTCTAATGGGCTTATTATACACTAGCAAGGGGAGAGGCAAAAAGCTTCCCCTTTTCAAAATCAAAGCATAACATACAACCAAGTATATAGACCCTTCAAAACATCTGGTAACCACACTCCACGGCAAAGCATGTTGTGACTAGGCCTTGAAGTATAAGACACCTGGTAACCATGCCTTGGCACCCTCTTATGCAGCCTTGGAGAGCAACATAAACTCTGACTCTCAAACCTGGAAATAAACCATAAGCTGGAATCTTTGTGGGCTCCCACATGTATTCCTTATCATCTACTGCAAGAAGAAGCTTCTCTGAGGAGGGTTGAGAGACAAATTCATCTATGGGTATATCAATAAGTCACTAGCAGTTATTTTAGTACTATGTCTATTTCGCATACTAATAATATTCTCCTATAAGGCCTACCTATCTAGTCACCACTTCTTGGCCTTGTTAACAGCAGCAGGTATGGGTTCCACCTCCTGGAACAGGCTTTATAGCCAACCAGATTAGTTAGTTGTCCCATAATATTCATGCCACTATTGCACCGGTGGGCATATCTTACCAAGAGGACATTATTGTAGCTTGCTAGGGTTGCATTTGGATGAGATTGTTGATTACCTTCTCACCCCANTGGAATGCCTAGAACCTTCCAACTTTATGAAAGTTGACTAGTAGGGAAGAAGCTTCTAGACCAGGGAGCAGTTGATTCTCCATATTTATGGCTCATGTAAATGGTGTCTTCAGTAATAAGGTCTTACCATTGAATTCTAGATAGTAACCAAGGGCAAATGCTAATATGAGACACCATTGGCCAGCAACTTAAAAAGAGTGCTGACCATATACTGCTGGGCATGGAGTCTACCCTTAAGAGTGGTTTATTTTCCTGGTAAGACTCCCTTGAAGAAAGCTAATTTTTCATTTGCAAGTGGTTATCATTTGGACCTAGTTTTTGCATTAGAGATGGGGGCATTTATCCACTTCTCCTCTCAGCTCNAGGACCCCATCTGTTGGAGATTCGTGCAGGCCCTGTGCATACTACTACAGTCTCTGTGAGTTCATTTATATATTGGTCCTGTTGATTTATAAGTCTTTGTATCCTTGATGTCCTCCAACCCTTCTGGCTCTTAAACTCTTACACTGTTTCCTCAGAGTTCCCTGAACCCTGAAGTGAGAGATTTGTTGGAGACATCCCATTTAGGGTTGAGTGTTACAAGATCTCTCAATTGTCTGGCTATGGGTCTCTGTATTTGCTCCTATCTGCTGTAGGAGGAAGCTTCTCTGATGATGGCTGAGCAAAGCATGGGTCTATGAGTATAGCAGAATGTCAGTAGGAATCATATTGCTATGTCCCTTTATAGTATTTGGTTTTCCCTTAGGTCCCTGGGCTACCTAATCTCAGGTTTTTGGACACCCAAGCAGTGTCAGGTATGGGTCCCATCTCCTGGAATGGGCCTTAAGTCAGATCTTGGTTGGTTACTCCCACAAGATTTGTACNACTAGCACATCTTGCAGGCAGCTCACCATTGTAGATCAGAGGGTTGTAGCTGGATTAGTTTTTACATTTCTCCTTCGGTGGTGTGTAGAGTACCTTCCAGTACCATGAACATTGGTCCATAGGGGTGAAGGCGCCAACTTAATTTCCCTGTGTTCAGTGAATTTCATCTTCAGGTGCTCTCTTCAGCAATAGGGCTTAGTGTCAGTTTGTGGAGAACAACCAACAGCCTTTGCAATAGCCTGGATTGTTTGAGGGTTTCCATGGGACCCCTTTGACCAATAACTTGATTAGATGCAACACATTCCTGNTACTAGAAGCTCCATTTGATGACAAGAGATGTCCATTTGGAGCTCTGTCTCCCCTGTTATTTGGTGATTTCATTTAGATTGCCTTCATATGTATATATTTTAGGAAGCTCCTACTGTATTAGGTTCCCATATGACCCCTCAAATGGCCCTTAGTCTTAGCTGCTCCCTCCCTTTTTCCCTTCTTCTCTTCCCTTCTGTTTTATCCTTCAGTTCCAGCCCCTTCCTCTGTCATTCTATAACTATCTATTCTATTTCTCCTTCCTAGAAAAACCCATCCCTCCCCCAAGTTCCTTACTCTATACCTAACTTCTATAGTTATATAGATTGTAGCTTGCTTATCAATGACTTCATAACTAGCATCCATGAAGAAGTAAATACGTATCGTATTTTTATTTCTGGGTCTGGTTACCTCACTTAGGATAATTTTTTTTCTGACTTCATCCATTTACCTGTGGATTTCATGATTTCATTTTTAAAGGCTGAGTAATATTCCATTGTGTAAATGTACCACATTTTCTTTATCCATTTATCTGTTGATTGGCATCTAGGTTGTTTCCAATTTCTGGCTACTATGAATAGAGCAGAAATGGGCATGATTGAGGAAATGTCTCTGTAGTAGGATGAAGCACCCTTTGGGAATATGCCCAAGAGTGGTATAGCTGGGTCTTGAGGTAGATCGATTCCCAGCTTCCGGAGGAACCACCACACTGATTTCCATGGGTAACTATACAAGTTTGCACTCCAACCAGCCATGACTGTACAAGTTTGCACTCCCTTACTCCATATCTTCACTGGCATGAGCTGTCATTTTTTTTTTATCTTGGTCATTCTGACTGGTGTAAGATGAAATCTGAAAGTAGTTTTTATTTGTATTTCCCCAATGGTTAGGGATGTTGAATTTTTTTTAAAGTGCTTTTTAGCCATTTGAGTTTCTTCTTTTGAGAATTCTCTGTTTAGGTCTGTATACCATTTTTAAGCTGTGTTATTTGTTTTTTTGATGCCCAGGTTTTTTCAGTTCTTTATATATTTGGATATGAGTCCTATATTGGATGTGGAGTTGGTCAAAATATTTTTCCATTCAGTATCCTGCTGCTTTGTCCAAATGCTGGTGTCCTTTGCCATGCAGAAGCTTTTCAGTTTCATGAGGTTCCATCTGTTAATTGTCGATCTTAGTGTCTGTGTTATTTGTGTTCTGCTCAGAAAATTTTTTCCTGTGCCAATGAGTTCAAGAGTATCTCCCACTTTCTCTTCTATCAAGTTCAGTGTATATGGTTTTATGTTGAGGTCTTTAATCCATTCAGAATTGACTTTTGTGCAGGGTAATAGGTATGGATCTATTTGCATTCTTCTACATGGAGCCATCCAGTTTGACCAGAACCTTTTGTTGAAAATGTTGTCTTTTTTCCAGTGTGTGTTTCTGGTTTCTTTATCAAAAATCAAATGTCCATAGATATGTGGACTTTTTCTGTATTATGATCCATCCACATGAGTCTATTAAATGAATAACAGAATTTATTAAGATATAAATTGAAGAAATACACTCACGAACACAGAATGGAGTAGAAAGCTGAAATTGTCCTCTGATCTGACTGGGAGTGAATCCACCTTGCAGGCAGGAGCAGGGAGAAGGAGTATATGGCCCTTCTTCAACTCCTTATAAGAGGTCACACACAATGGCAGGAAGCACTGGGTCATATAGCCCTAGGTTATGGGCAGAGCAAATATCACTACATTTCTGGGTCTTCAATTCTATTTCATTGATCAATGTGTCTTTTTTTATGCCAATACCAAGATATATATATATATATACTGTCTCTTATACACATCTAGATGTGTATAAGAGACAGCCTTATAAGAGGTCACACACAATGGCAGGAAGCACTGGGTCATATAGCCCTAGGTTATGGGCAGAGCAAATATCACTACATTTCTGGGTCTTCAATTCTATTTCATTGATCAATGTGTCTTTTTTTATGCCAATACCAAGATATATCTCTTATACACATCTAGATGTGTATAAGAGACAGGGTTAGAGTTACCCCAAGATTTTTTTTATTATTTGTATCTGTTGTGAAAGGTGTGTTTCCTTTATTACTTTCTCAGTCCATTTATCATTTCTATATAGGAAGGCTACTGATTTTCCTGTGTTAATTTTGTGTCCAGCTACTTTGCTGGAGTTTCCCAGTGGAATTTTTGGGGTCCCTTACGTATTCTATCATATCATCTGCAAATAATGATACTTTGACTTCTTCCTTTCCAATTTGTATCCCTTAATCTCCTTCAGTTGTCTTATTTTCCTAGCTAGAACTTCAAGTACTGTATTGAATAGGTATGGAGAGAGTGGACAGCCTTGTCTTGTTCCTGATTTTAGTGGAATTGCTTTGACTTTCTCTCCATTTAATTTGATGTTGGCTATAGGCTTGATGTAAATTGCTTTTATTATGTTTTGGTATGTCCTTTGTATNCCTGATCTCTCCAGGACTTTTATCATGAGGGGGTTCTGGATTTTGTCAAAGAGCTTTTCTGTATCTAATGAAATGATAATGTGTTTTTTTTTTCTTTCAGTTTGTTTANATGGTGGTTTATATTTACTGGCTTTCATATATTGAACCATCCCTGCATCTCTGGGATGAAGCTTACTTGATTATGGTGGATGATCTCCTTGATGTGCTCTTGGATTTGCTTTGCAAGTATTTTATTGAGATTTTTTTCATCTATTTTCATAGGGGAAATTAGTCTGTAATTCTCTTTTTTTGTTGAGTGCTTATGTAGTTTAGGTATTAGGGTAACTGTGGCCTTGTTTTTAAAAATGGACATTGTTCCTTCTGTTTATGTTTGGTGAAATAGTTTGAGAAATACTGGCACTAATTCTTCTTTAAAAGTCTGGTAGAAACCCACAGCTCCAGAGAAGCTAGCTAACAAGGAAGACCCAAAGAGGGACACATGGATCACCCTGGGAAGGGGAAATAGATGAGATCTTCATGAGTAAACTGGGGATGAGGGATGGGCAATGGAGGGTAGGGGATAGGGGGTGAGAACATAAGGGAATGGAATGGTCGANCTGGAACAGGGATGGAGTGGGAGAGCAATGAAAGAAATACCATGATAGAGGGAGACATCATAAGGATAGGGAAAAACTGGGTGCTAGGGAAGTTCCCAGGAATCCCTAAGGATGACCACAGCTTAGACTACTAACAATACTGGAGAGGGTGCCTGAACTGGCTTACCCCAGTAATCAGATAGGTGAATACCCTAACTGTCATCTTAGAGCCTTTCTCCAGTAACTGATGGAAGCAGATGCAGAGATCCACACCCAAACACCAGACCAACGTCCAAGAGTCCAGTTGAAGAGAGAGAAGAGGATTCTATGAGCAAGGGCATCAAGATCATGATGGGGAAACCTACAGAGACAGACAAACCAAACTAGTGGGAACTCATGAGCTTTAGACCAACAGCTGTGGAGTCTGCATGGGACTGGACTAGTTCCTCTGCATAGCAAGACAGTTGTGTAGCTTGATCTGCTTAAGGGGCCCCCTGGCAGTAGGATCAGGATCTATCACTGGTGCATGAACAGGCTTTTTGGAGCCCACTACCTATGATGGGACACCTGGCACAGCCTTGAGGCAGGGGGAGGGGCTTGGACCTGCCTGTACTAAATGTACCTCCCCATGGGAGGTCTTACCTTCTTGTCGGAGGGAATGAGGGGTGGGTTGGAAGGGGGAGGCTGAAGGGGCAGGAGGAGGGAAGAGGAGGATCTTTGATTGGTATGTAAAATGAATAAAATTTTTTTCTTAATAAAAAAATAAAAGTCTGATAGAATTCTGTGCTAAAACCATCTGGCCTTGAGCCTTTTTTGGTTGGGAGACTTTTACTTTCTTTCTTTTTTTGGTTTATAGAGACAGGATTTCTCTGTGTAACAGCCCTGGCTGTTCTGGAACCTACTTTGTAAATCAGGCTAGCTTCAAACTCACAGGGACCCACCTGCGTCTGCCTCCCAAGTGCTGGGATTATAGGCATGCGACACCAATGCCCTGCTGGTTGGGAGATTTTAATGACTGCTTCTATTTTGTTAGGTGTAATTGGTCTGTTTAAATTGCTTATCTGATCATGATGTAACTTTGGAAAGTGGTATGTAGCAAAACAAATTTATCCATTTCTTTTAGATTTTCCAGTTTGGTGGAGTACAGGTTTTTAAAAGTATGTCCTTATGACTCTCTATATTTCCTCAGTGTCTGTTGTNATGTCTNCTTTTTCATTCATGATTTTGTTATTTTGGATATTCTCTCTTTACCTTTTAATTTGGCTAAAGGCTTATCAATCTTGTTGATTTTCTCAAAGAACCAACTCTGTATTTTTTTTCCATTTGTTTGTTTCTATTTTCTTGATTTCTGTCCTGAGTTTTATTATTTCTAGCTGACTACTCCTTTTGGATGTTATTCCCTTTTCTGTTCTAGAGCTTTCAGGTGTTCTGAGTTANTACTATGAGATTGCTCNTTTCTTTTTTTAATGTAAGTACATAGTGAACTTGGCTCTTTGAACTGCCTTCATCATGTCCTATAAGTTGNAGTATGCTGTGTTTTCATTTTCCTTTAATTCTAAAAGCTCTTAATTTCTGTCTTGACCTATTTTTAATTCAGTAGTGAGTTTTGTCAGCTTTCTGTTGTTGTTGAAANCCAACTTTAATCCATGGTGGTCAGATAGGATGCAGGGAGTATTTCAATTTTTTTGTATCTGTTGAGACTTACTTGTGACCAAGTATGTGGTCAGTTTTGGAGAAAGTTCTGTGAGATGCTGAGAATAAGGTATATTCTTTGTGTTTTGGTGAAATGTTCATTAATAGCTTCTAGGTCCATTTGATTTATGACATTGTTTAGCTCTAGCATTTCTCTGTTTAGTTTTTGTCTGGATGATCTGTCTACTGATGAGAGTGGGGTATTGAAGTCACCCACTACCACTGTGTGAAGGTCAATATGTGATTCAAGCTGTAGTAGTNTTTCTTTTATGCACNTTGATACCCTTGTGTTTGGGGCATAAAAGTTAAAAGTTGTAATATTGTTTTGGTAGATTTTTTCCTTTGATGAGAATGTGGTGTCCTTCCCTGTTCCTTCTGAATAGTTTTGGTTTGAAGTGTATTTTGTCATATAGTAAAATGGCCACACCAGCTTCCTTTTAGGTCCATTTGCTTGGAATATCTTTTTCCATCCTTTTACTCTGAGGCAATGTTTATCCTGGATGTTAAGGTGTGTTTCTTGGATGCAGAGGAAGAGTGGATCCTATTTCACATCGATTCTGTTAGTCTGTGTCTTTTTATTGGTGAATTGAGACCTTGGATGTTNAGAGTTATCAGTAAGCAATGTTTATTGGTTTCTGTTATTTTGTTCTTGTTGTATGGTTCCTTCCCTCTCTTTTAATTTGCTGGTCTGATATTATTTATTTCTTGTGTTTTCTTGGGTGTGACTTACCTTTCAGCTTGAACTTTTCCTTCTAGTGCCTTCTATAGGGTTGGATTTGTAGTTATTTACTGCTTGTATTTGGTTTTATCATTTATCTGTCTATTGTTATTGAAAGTTTTGCTGTATCTGTACAGATGCCCAGCATCTGTAGTCACTAAGAACTTGTAAAACATCTGTCCTGGCTCTTCTGGCTTTTTACAGTCTTCATTAAGAAGTCAAATGTTATTCTAATAGCTCTGCCTTTGTATGTTACTTGGTCTTTTTCCCTTGCAGCTTTTAATATTCTTTCTGTGTTTTGTATGCTTAGTGTTTTGATTATTATGTGCTGAGGGGAATTTCTTTTCTGGTACAATCTATTTGATGTTCTTTGTGCTTCTTGTACCATGATAGGCACCTCCTTCTTTAGATTAGGAAATTCATCTTCTATGATTTTGTTGAAAATATTTTCTGTGATTTTGATCTGGGTTTTTTCTCCTTCCTCTATTCCTAGAATTCTCAGATTTGGTCTTTTTGTAGTGTCCCAGATTTCCTGGATGTTTTGTGTCTGGACTTTTTTTTATATTTTTATATTTTCTCTGACTGAGGTATCCATTTCTTCTGTCTTGTTTNCAATGCCTTTCTTCCATCTCTTGTATTGTGTTGGTGAGACTTGCCTCTGAAGTTCCTATTTGAGTTCCCAATTTTTCATTTCCACCTTTCCCTCAATTTTGGTTTTGTTTATTGATTCTATTTCCACTTTCATATCTTTGAGCTGATTTCTTTATTTCATTCTTATGTGTTGTGTTTTCTTTAGTGGATTTATTCATATCTTCTTTAAAGACTTCTAACATATTCATAAAGGCTATTTTGAAGCCCTTGTCTTGTGTTTCAGTTATATTGTGTGTCACAGGACCTATGTAATGAGTCTTTTTCTGTCCTGCCAGCCAGCTCCTAAATAATGACACAGAGACTTATTATTAATTATGAAAGCTTAGCCTTANCTTAGGCTTGTCCTACTAGCTTTTATAACAAATTAACCCATATTTTATTATCTGTGTGTCTGACTTGTTCTGCATCTCCATGGCATCTAGATTCATCTCCTCCTTCTTCTCTCTCTGCCAGGAAATCCCACCTATACNTCCTGCCTGGCTATTGGCCATTCAGTTCTTTATTAAACCAATCACAGCAATATATCCTCACACAGTGTACAAATATCCCATAACACCCCCCTTTTTTGTCTAAATAAAAAGGAAAGGTTTTAACTTTAACATAGTAAAACTACATACAATAAGAACAATTATCAAGTAAGAATTACATTTATAATGTCCAGTCTATCTGTATTTGGCAAATTTAGAGAAAATATTCTGTTATCTATCCTATCTTGGTGAGTCAAAAGTTTTGTACCTAATTTACTTTCTAGCCTAACTTGTATTNTCAACCCAAAACTATCTTTTTAGACCTCAAAACATTTTCTTAGATAAACAACTTAAGCTTTTATGTCTTTCAACCTTATACACTTTACACCTTTTTGTGTTTCTTTTCTGAATTTGGTAGCAAAGAAAATTGTAACTATAACTATCCAGGCTTCAACACCATCAAAGATCCATGAAGGATATAATATTACCTGAGTAAACAGGAAGTGTAGAGCAAACAACTTCCAAATCTATAGAAATGACAGAGATATCTGGGTGCCTGGACAATCACCAAGGTTCCTCTGCAACTTGGGGCATCCATCTTGGGCCTATAGGCCTACAATATCTGACAGACTTTTCTGTGAAGCAGAAATTTTGAAGAACTGTCCTACCTTGTCTTGGCAAAGTTTGGTAGTCACTTTCTTTTGTGTCCTGCTTGTGCAATCCAAATAGCATACTGTCAGCAGTCAAGGCAAGGGCAGTTTCTTGCCCAAATGGCTAGCTTTGCCACATTGAAATCAAACTTCATATGGAGGGTCTTCAATGCCCATCATTCTTTTTTGAAGAAAATTGATCCTGTCAGGAGCAGACATGTCTCATTGTCATGAAAAGTCTTACATTGCTAAAACATTTTAAATGCCATATTCTGTAGGTCTTTGAAGGGTTTGAAGACCATTTATCTATTTAAAATATGTCTCTATTTGATCTTGAAAACATACCTAATATGACAATAAGTTTGATTGTTATAGATGACAAACTACTAACCTGTATTTCTGTATTATCTTAAATACCTTTCAAGGACTATAACTTTACATTTTTAAATGAGCTGCATAGGTATAATACCTTAAACAAGAATTAGAAACATATAATACAGTATAACAAAAATAACCTTAAATTTGTATCAATGTACAAAAATTCATACCAACATAAAATATTTAAGACTAGTGGTTTCCTTTTTAATTTAAAAGTAGACCCAACAACCCACCCTCTTATCNCATCATTTCTGTACTATATCCTCCCTTTTTCCCTTCAGAAAAAGATTGCTGAATCTAATCTCCTTTGTTCAGCTTTTTCCCTGACCATGACTGATAACAACTTGTAACCAACCCCTCTAAATGAAGACAAACATCCATAAGCCATTGAACGACCAAAAACTATCCACTCCACCACCTCTTGGGAATGTGGACATCATGTTCTCTAGACTGCTTTCTGTTGTTTGGGGGCAATGACATCTCTAGTGGACCTGAGAAAATTGGGACAATGGCCAAGTCCTCTGAGAGTTAGCTGTATTATTTTTTGTTTAGTCTCTGTGTGATGGGNAAGTNTAGAGCTTNTGTGAAATCTTGGCTTGATAGTCTGTGAGGCTGGACCATCTCAGCTAGCAACTTTGAAGTTGTTCTGGNTGCAGAATTTTGAGGAAACTGCAACAGAGGCATTCTGAGATGCTGGATCACCTGGGCTACTTACTGGTGTTTGGTCCTTTTTTTCTGAAAACACATAAACTTTTAAAGGTAACATATATGTCTGCATTAACACAAATATGGAATGTGCAGTGTGCACAAGTCAGCTAAAGATGATTTTTTGTTCTGTGTTTGAACAAGTAAAAGGCGTCTTTCAACTTTATAAGTCCATTTGGACTGCATAACTAAACTGTAATATAAATCTCTCTCCATCCATATGAAAGGATNGCATGTAATAAGTCATGAGGACTCTGTAGTGAACAAGATTTATCATGTCTCAGCCAGTCTCAGAGCTGTTCCCACGTCAAGGGATCAGCCTATACATCACCTGTCTTGAAGTCTTTCTTGGCTTTTTCCCTCATGTCTGCAGCCAAGATCCTCAGGAGGTCTTCCCCAATCATATCTGATCTTCATTAATTTTGAAGGGAACCATAACNTTTTGTTTCCTGTGGAGACAAAAACATAACCTCTCTCCCAATACAATGTATTTTCTGACTTTTATTTTGAAGTTAAGAGATTAAGAATTTAATTTAATTTAGCAGTTTCCATAATCCAATGTCTCTTAGCAGCTATTTTCTTTGTACATTAGCATTTTAAAAATTCAAAGTCAACAAAGCACCACACAGGATCCAGACACCCTGTATGTTTCCCATTTTTACGTGGCTTATTCTTTTTATATTACTTTATTTTTTTCTTTGAAGAATTTACTTTATTATTTTGAAACTATTTTTTCTATGACTGTCTATACCTATTTTCTTTAGCATCTAAGCACATTTTAAAACATACTGTCCCTTTTTAGAGGTTTTGTGTGTGTGTGTGTGTGTGTGTGTGTGTGTGTACCTAGCTTTACTAAGCACCTGCAGTGTTCTCTAACCATGTGAGACAAATCTTAAACTTCCATGTCAGCCACTGAGTGGCTAGCTTAGCACATGGCACCATCACATGGTCTGTCTCTTATACACATCTAGATGTGTATAAGAGACCTTTCTCAGGCCCTGTGAATTTTCGAGTCTCTACAATGGATGCCATATGTAATGAGTCTTTTTCTGTCCTGCCAGCCAGCTCCCAAATAATGACACAGACACTTATTATTAATTATGAAAGCTTGGCCTTAGCTTAAGCTCATCCCACTCTTATAACTTAAATTAACCTGTTTTTTTTTTTATTAATCTACATTCTATCACATGGCTTTTACCTCTCTCCCATTCCGTGTGTCTCATTCTGAGTTTCTGTAATGTAAAAGGCCAGCCAAAGAAAAACACCCTGACCCTGAGACCAGAGCTAATTCATTGACCCTGAAACCAGAGCCAAAGAAGCACATCTTGACCCTAAAACCAGAGCCAAAGAAACAAATCTACCCCTGACTAACTCAGCACAAAATCCAGCCAATTTCTGAGCTTGTCCAAACTCAGGGATTGAAATCCAACCAATTCCCACCCTGAAAATCTTCACCCTGGGAAGACTCCACCCTTAAGAAACCCTATATAAGCTCCGTTCAGTTTGAAGTTATCCTTTTCCACCCTGGCAGAGGCAGCCACTCTCCTGGATTCCTCCCTCCCAATAAATCTCTTGAATGATGTTTGGGTGTTGACANCCTTTTGCCAGAGTGGAGAGGAGAAGAGAAGTAACAATTTTCACCAGAGTGGAGCAGAACTGCTACATTTCTGCCGGGAAACTCTCATAGCAGAACAGAGCAGAATTCGAACACACAAAACCATCCAGTATGGTGCTGATCTTGTCTTTGTCAGATGGGTGTTTTCTGTTCATTGGTTTCTGTTGCCCTCTCTGGTTCTTAGGAGAGTCTGGTGACTGTGGGTTGCCTGGTAGAGGATGCTTCTGGGATCCTGAGAGGTGTGGCCACTGGGTGTTCAAGGTAGAATATGTTTCTAGGTGTTGAGCTGACTCTTAGGAATGGGGTTAGGCTAGAAGCGGGATGCTGAGGAGATATGCAGGAGGAAGGAAAGCAGAGTGTGCCACCAGGACCTCTGTGATCCCCTGAGAATGGGGCCAGTGAGAGAGAGAGAGGAGAGACCACAGCATGTGGTTTGCTACAGATCTGTGGATGAGACTCAGGAGTGATTGGATTTGGAGGGGAAAATGGAAAGTGAAGATTGCTTACCTGCTTGTGGGTTCTGAGGTTATGGCTGCAGGAAGTGGTCAATTTTATTTGTTTTAACAGCTAACTAGTATTCCATCGTGTAAATGTACCCCATTTTCATTATCCATTCCTCAGTTGACATACACCTACGCTGTTTCCATTTCCTGGCTTTGTGAATAGAGCAACAGTAAGCATGGGTCAGCATGTATGTCTATAGTAGGATATAGAGTCCTTCAGGCATATGCCCAAGAATTAAATAGCTGGATTATATGGTAGAGTTATTCCCAGCCTGAGACAGATTATAGCTGGTAAANANTTTTCATTGTAGTCTGCCTTCTCACTCAAATGATGGTGTCCTCTGTGGTGCAGAAGCNTTTCAGTTTCATGAGGCTCCATTTGCCAATTGTTGGTCTTACTGTCTGTGGTACCAAGGCCTTGTTCAGAAAGTCCTTTCCTGTGCCTATAAGTTCAAGCATATTCCCTATTTTCTTTTCCATAAGATTCAAGATGTCTGGTCTTATGTTGAAGTCCTTNACTCAGAGTTGAGTTTTGTGCAGAATGATAGATATAGATCTGTTTTAATTCTTCTACATCCATCCATCCAGTTTGACCAGCACCATTGGTTAAAGATGTTGTCTTTTCTCCAACATGCATTTTTGGCCTCTTTGTCAAAAATCAGGTGTCTGTAGGTGTGTGGACTGTGTCTGTATCCTCAGTTCTACTCTTTTGATCCATGTATCTGTCTTTATGCCAGTACCATACTGTTTTTATTACTATGGCTCTGTAGTACAACTTAAAGTCGGGAATGGTGAGACTTCNAGCTCTTCTTGTGTTGTTTAGGATTGTTATGGCTATCGTAGGATTTTGTGTTTCCATGTGAAACTTATTTTTTCAATTTCCGTGAAGAATTACTTTGGGATTTTTATGGGGACTGCTCTGAATCTGTACATTGCTTTGGGTAGGGTGACTACTTTCATAATATTAGTCCTACAGATCCATGAGCATGGGCGATCTGTCCATCTGCTGGTGTCTTCTCTGATGTCTTAAAGTTTTCATGTATGAGTCTTTCATTTTCTTAGATTTTATTCTGTTATTTTTTGAGACTTTTGTAGGTATTGTTCCCCTGACTTCTTTCTCCATGTGTTTGTTAGTTGTATATAGGAAGGTTATATATTTATGTGTTATTTTGTATCCTCTTGCTTTGCAGATGGTGTTTAGTTTTTTATATAAAATCATACCATCTGTAAATAAGGATACTTTGATTTCTTACTTTCCTATTTGTAACCCCTTGATCTCCTCCAGTTATCTTATTGTGCTAGCTAAGACATTAAAGTATATGCAATAGGTATGGAGAGAGGGGACCTCCTTGTCTTATTCCTGATTTTAGTAAAAATGCTTTGAGTTTTTCTCCATTTAGCATTACTTTGGCTTGTAAATTACCTTTATATTANGGCATGTTCCCCATATTTAAAGATTCTCTAGGACTTTTATGATGAAGGGATGTTGGATCTAGTCAACTGCCTCATTTGCACCTAATGATCATGTGGTTTCTGACCTCAAGTCTGTTTGCAGNGAAGTGCTGAGCTGGACATCCTCTCACCTTGTGGCGCCTGCACTCCCTGTCCACCCTGGGCTGCCTTCACTGATCTTGAACTTTCAGCCTTCAAAACCTTGAGCCAGAAAGCCCTTTCTTTACAAATTACCCAATCTGTGGGTTCAGTTCTAGCTACAGAAAAGAGACTAAGACAATGAGTGGAACTAGAAAAAAGGACTTTTCCCCCCCTTTGCCTGTGGGGGCGGTTCCCTTTTAGAGAAGTGAGTTATTTTAAACTCAAGCACCCACTTGGGAACTGGTGCTTCTAGGAAGCCGTCAGCTCCTCTCACAAAAGTGCTGCTGAAAGGGAATGAGAGAGAAGCCACCACTCCACGCAGTGAGTGCTGGGCTGAATGAAGGAAAGAGCTGCTGTGTGCTTTCCGTTCTGTCGTATATCTCCCATCTGCATTTAAGAAAAATGTCCCTTTTTCCTCCTCTTTGAGTGTCTACCAGTCTGATTAATAAAACAAGATAATTCTGGATACAAGTCTGTGCAAAATAGCACAGTATAAAAGAGCTAATGAGAGGCCCTTGAATGGATGTCATTGTCTTTCACAAAGCATCGTTTCGTCTCATTGTTTTCATAGAAGACTTCTTGCAAAACAACAGGCTTTGCTGCTGCAGCATGGGCTGCTTAACTCTGGCAGGGCTGACAGATATCACACCTTCTCCTGCAGGGCTGGGCTGGCCTTCAATCATTCTTTTNCCCCCAGTTTCTGTGCAGCAAGTGTGACAATTAGAGAGANCTATTATGTGACTGTCCTACAGTGAGATCCAGGAGCAATCAGATAAATTAAAACTACATGTGACCAACTATGGAGACTCCTGCCTCTAATGAGCTTGTGGCAAGGAGAGGCCATAGGATCCACCAAAGTAGGAAGGCTGCATAACGTGTGGCTTTCCCTCATCTGGAAGCTCTTCTGGGGATCTACACTGCGGGTCAAACAAAGAAACAAAACAAGAGTCAATTCTAAATAGAGTCGGAGCACAAAAGCTCTACTTAATCCCATTTCTGTCTCAGAAAAATATCATCACACATTTTGGAAGATTTTTCATCCTGCTACTGATTTGTATGCTTCCCACATTTTCTCATATTTAAAGCTCTGGTAATACAGACATTAAGGAGTATAACTACAATGGATAATGTAGCTAGCCAATATATGGAGGATCTAAATCATGATGGTTCCAAGACCCTGCTTCCTGTCAGTCTTCATTATAGCTATTTATTCTTAGAGATCCCAAAATAGTATAAAAAAGGTGATGACACTCTAATACATATGTGTGTGCTGTGAATATGCATGTTCATACATGTATTCACATATATTTATATGAATGATATAAGAGACTGAGAATGAAGCCAAATAGATCATCAAATAGCTGTTTTTAGCATTCATGAACTTCAACTTCGTTAATTCATACATAACATTTAGATCAGCGTCTGGTAGTNGGCGAGTGCTCAAACACTGTTAGCTAGCTATGATGTTTAATATTGATTGTCAACCTGGTAGAATTTACAGTCACTAAATCCTGGAAACAAACCTTTGGGCATGTTGGTGAGGGAGTTTCTAGGCTGAACTAGTTAAAGTGAGAAGATTCACACTAAATGTAGACAGTACCATTCCATAAGCTAGGGTCCTTGCGTGTGGGGTCTCCACCAGAGAAGACTACTGGGATATGGTTTAAGCCAATAGAAAGTCTTTATTAGCCAGCTGGTGACTACACTGGTTGTTCTGATCCCAGTGTAACCACAGCCTTTCTCATGGTGAGCTTTTAAGCACAAAAAATATTCTGGGTNGGCATACTTCAGTTAACAAGAATAGTTAGCTAGAAGCAGGACTACAGAAGCCAANAAACAAGGTTAGCAAGGTACTAACATTTAGAAGCTTTCCCNGAACTATGAATTTTGATGGATTAAGTCTTTGTTTTTGTTTTGGCTGGTGGTACTGTCTATGGGCTGAGTTCTATGGCCTGAATGGTACTGCCATCATGGAGTCAGTTGTGCCAAGGTCTTGGGGTCTGTTNCACTCAACTGAATAAAATGAGAAATCAAGCTGATATTAGCACTCATCTCTTCTTGACTGTGGGTACAGTGTGATCAATCATTTTGAGTTCATCCCTTCTTGACTGTGGGTGCAGTGTATGCAATCATCTTGAGTTCATCCCTTCTTCACTGTGGGTGCAGTGTGAGCAATCCTCTTGAGTCCCTGACATCATGACTTCTCTGCTATGATGGATTGGATCTTTGAACTGTGAGTCAAACAAACCTTTCCTTAAGTTGCTTGCTGGTATTCCGTGTTGTCTTGGCAACTAATACAGAAAAAAAATGCTATGATAAGCCTGACCATGTGGCTCTCAGACCTTTGGAACTGGTATTGAGAAGAATGTGAAAAAGTTTGAAACTTTGGGCGAGAAAAGTCCTAGAATACTGCAAGCAGACCTTAGAGGACCATTCTGACAGAAGTTTATAAGACCAGAGCTGGAAGAAACATGGACTGTTGAGACCTGGCTTATGAGGTTTCAGAAGAGAAGTCTCTACTAGGAACTAGGCCATGGTTCCAAAGAGTCACTGAGGCCAAGCAATTTGTGGCAGGGTCAGAATTCCTGCAAGGAGGCTGTGAAAGATCACTGTGAAGCTATGGACCCTAGGATGCAGTGGAGACCCCAGGATATCAGAGATGTCAAGACCATGGGGATGTTCACTGAGGAAAGCTGCATGTACAGACTAAAACCAGCCTAAGAGAAAGGCTATGTGTTTCAGGTGGCAGAGTCAGAAAAGGGTCTACTCAGGACCTCTAGAGCCCAAATTATTCTTTCATGATGCTTAGATGCTGGACATAGTGCTTGATGGTGTCTGTGCTAGGTTTTGATTTGATCCAGTCTTTCCTTGCTATGCCCCCGCACCTCCCTTCAGGGGACTCAATGTTTACTCAGTTCCCTTGGATGTTAGATGGACCTCTTTAACTTTTCTTTTTGCATGTGTAGTG
>LZPO01075924.1:255664-272674 GCA_001675575.1 Neotoma lepida
GGACATGGAAGGACTGGGAAATGAGTGTGGTAGGATGCATGATGTGAAATCCCAAAGAATCAACAAAAATATTTTTAAAAGGAGAGAAAAGGATGGTGGGGCTCAAGAGACAGCTCATTGGTTAAGAGTATATACTGATCTTGCAGAAACCCAGCAGCCACACTGGGTGGCTCACAACTGCTTGTTGCTCCAGTTCCAGGAGACCTAATACCTCTGGTTTCTGAAGGCACCTGCATACACAAGTGCATGGTTAGCCAAGCTTCACCCAAGCTAAGTACAGAATAGTTTGTCCTGGATCTTTGATCCTTTAGTCTGAAGCTCCCATGTCCTGTAAAACAATGATCAAATAAACATGATTTTCTTGGTATTTTTTGTTATGTATGCACTGAGGGAAAGGGAATAACCCCCTTTTCATCCCTGTGATACACTTGTTGAGACAGAGAAGACTGGTGGAGAAATTTTGGGAAAGAAAACCATGAGTTTAGATTTTAAGTTTGTAATGTTTGCTTAATATCCCTGTGCTAAAGAATCCAAAAAGTTGGTGCAAGGAGAGGGAATGGCAGGTGGTATGTGTATGGTATTGAAAACCATGTCACTGGGTGTCTTAGTCAGGACTACTATTGCTGTGATGAAACACCATGATCACAATATCTTGGGGAGGAAAGGGTTTATTTGAATTACTCTTCAACATCACAGTTCATTTTCAAAGGAAATCAGGACAGGAACTCAAATAGGACAGGAACCTGGAGGCAGGAGCTGATGTAGAGGCAATGGAGGTGTGTTGCTTACTGGCTTGCTCCTCATGGCTTGCTCAGCCTGCTTTCTTATAGAACCCAGGACCACCGGCCCAGGGGTGGCACCGCNCACAATGGGCTGGGCCCTCCCACATCAATCACTAATTAAGAAAATGCCCTACAGGCTTGCCTACAGCCTCATCTTAGAGAGATATTTTCTTAATTGANGTTCCTTCTTCTTAGATCGACTATAGCTTGTATCAAGTTGATATAAAACTGTCCAGCACACTGGGTGAGCCTACTAAGAGAAGTGACAGTGTGAGCCCTGGAAATCAAGAAGATAAGGTAAATTTGGTAATGAACTGGACAATAATGAAGGGGAGACAGCAACAGGGCAGTGTTAGTGGTGAAGACGAGACGGTGTGTAACAGGAGGCAGCAGCCAACTTTGTTCAGAGGTAAAGTTGACAAGAGCATGGAGCATTCAGCAGGTACTGTCCCACAGGAGCAATGAGGCAGGACCCAGCAAGTGTGGGTTATGGAGATAGTGTGAGATGAATGGGGACAGTAGCACTAATCAACTGCTTCAGAGTCCAGTGGTGAAGGAGAGTAGAGAGGCTAAGAGTCTGGGTAGGAATATAGCGTCAAGGGAGGTTTTATTTCTTCCTTCATGTGTTTAACATGGAAGATAGAAGATCATACTCTCTAGTAGAGGAAGTGAGGTAGGTGGTGCTGAAGGGAAGGGATAATCTGAGAAATAAAGGCTCAGAAAGGATAGTGGAGATCAGAGCTGGAAGGTGGTTGATCTTTGGTGAGAAGGACATGTGGCATGGTGGGGTTGGAGTATATGGCACAATGAGAGAAACCCTTTGGTGGCTTCAGTTTTCTTGGTGAAGCATAAAGCATTGTCACTAGCAGAAACTGAGGTAAGGGGTTAGCTGCTGCCCTGTTATCATGAGAGCTCTAGTCCACCCACATGTGAGTGTGCTGAGCTTAGCCAGTGGGCTTTATACTATCATGTCAAGTTTCTGTCTTGTTGATCTGAGTGAGCAAAATAAAACATTATACAGAAGTGCTGATGTTTCTGGTCCCTACAAGCTGAATGTGCTAAATTGAAGCAGAAGCTTGTATGACTTACAGTAGAGAGAGTCACAGATAAATTTTGTGTTTTATGGGGCCATATAACCTGTCATGGTTATGCAATGATTATGTCGAATTAAAATAGTAGAGTGAAGCCAAACTGCCCATAAAGATCTTTGTACCTTTCAAGCCTGTGTTTTTGGGACCAGTTACCTAGAAGACAGGCTTTGCTGCCGAGTAAGGATCTCTGGTAAGGATGGTTTCAAGTGGCTCCATGTGGCTCACAGAGACCAGGGCAGCTTTGATCTCATGCGATGTGTTGACCTCACTGGAGGACATGGAGAGCCAGATTCCCTGAGGCTGGACCCATTGGGTTGTTATGTCTATGTGTACATTAATGGTCAATAACTTAATATGAGGCAAACCCCCACCTTTCATAAGCTACCATGTGAATACCATGCGTATCACATGCACTCATAGGGATATGTTCATTGATTACAATATTTAGAATTGTTCCAGTGGTTGCACACTTATGCTCCTGAGAGATGTGGTGAAAGTGACTAGTTTTGGGTTTTTTTGTTTTGTTTTGTTTTGATTTGATTTGTTTTTGCTGCCCAGTGAGCAAAGCATTTTAGAAATCTAGCACAGAGCTCACTCTTAGGTAGATGATTTTTTTCAGCAGTAAACAACTAAAAACACATCTTAACTCTCAAAAAAAAAAAGCAAGATATTTCTTTATAAAACCTGGGAATCTGAATGTAGACAACCTGGGATAGCACAGTAGCTCCGTATGCAGTAAGAACCTAAGATTTTGTTAGTGTCTCCTGGCATCTTAGCCACAGCAGCTTAATTTTTTATGGCTACAATACAGCTGTGTAAGCCCCATACATCATTCCAGACAAATGAAAGGAAGAAACTTGGCAGAGCCACATCATTATCAGGAAAGACCCCTGTCCACATCTCTCCACTGATGTCTGTGAGGCTGATAAATAATTCCTTATTTTGTCTCCACAGTGGAAAGTGACCAGGAAGGAGAGTGTGAGGAATGGCCAGCCAACACGGACGACTGTATTTTGTCGAGCTCTATGCCTAACCTTCTCTGGCTCTGAGAAAAGTGTCTTAATACGCGCCCCTCCAAATCATTCCATTTTTCTTACTACTTTCAGAGCTGTGTTTTTGTTAAGTGTCAGCAGAAGCTACAAATACCATACCTGGCCTCTTACAAGAAGCCAAGCTTTAGGTTAGCTGCCTTCTCTACCTACACCCAAAACAATAATACTAATTCTCCCGGTAAGGTGAAAAATCACTGCCCCTATTTCTCAAATAAAAAGTCGAGGCTTGGAGCACATGTAAGCTATATACTAAGTGTCAGGGGTCATTTTCAAACTCAAGGCTCAAGAGCTTGTTTCCTCCCAGCACCAGCCCCAACACCCACATACACAATAGCCCTGAGGGGTTGGGGTAAATGACTCCATGAGGACAGTACTTCCTGTCCAAGGGCAGGGACCAGAGTAAGCGATGGGTAAGTGTGGTGGTCACCCTTGATTCCAAAAGTTGGGAGGCAGAAACAGAGTACACCCTGGGCAAGCTGCCTAGATAGAAGAGCCAGAATCAGCAAGCAGGTTCATTGAAAGGACCAGCCTCAATGAACAGGGAGGAATCTAGGGAGACACCTGACATCAACACGTGTACCCAACAACATTAGAACATGCATACACATCCACACACTTGTCACATACACATNCAAAGAAAAACAGCCTTGAGAGAGCAAGTACATGTTGTTTTCATAATTCCTATACATTCTTTGTATAGCAGCCTCTGAGTATTATTTAGTTGCTGCTTCCTTGCAACCCTTTGAAGTCATTCAAGAGAGAAAAAAAATGTTACTCAGTGCTGGCACTATCTCCCCAGTGATGTCAGGAGTGGAGTCAGGGTTCCCCAGGGTCTCCCCTCTGCCCTGGCAGCATTGGCTCCCTGTATTGCCTGCCGCATGTTTGCTCCAGGATGGATGCACTGCCTGATGGGTTTCTTGTTCTTGCTGTCCTCTTGGGAGCTCAGAAAGGTCTCTGGGAAATATAAGACACGTGGTTTAAAAAAACAGGGCTGCCTCCAGCAACAGCTCTGCCCCACACCATGCAGCTGGGGCAAGCAGGACTCAACTAAATGCAGCCCGAGGTTTCTAGCCCTGAGCCNTGAGGGNACTCCAATAACTGCTTCGCTCCAACCAGGAGCCACCACCCCACCCCCAATTCCCACCCCAGTCCGGCGGTTAGGCACTCTTATGATCTCTTTGTGATGAAAAAGCATGGTCATGCCGAGTGCCATGACAGACTGAGCGGGACAAGGAGACTACTTACACGCAGACCTGGGGTTAAAGCCCCAGGCTCCAAGGAGAAAACACGGGCCCACCCAGCACCTTGTGGCGCTAGGCAGACGGCACTATTACGGTGAGCAAATGTATGGTGTGATATGGAAAAGAGACAGAATGGTTGATGGCCTGTGGACAGAGGCATATCTGAAGAGGTGAAAAAGGTAATGAAAGGGCCGAGGTGGGTGGCTTGATTGTCACCTAGGGCGACAGTGATGTCTGGGACTGGGCTGCTGCTAGAGCCCATGAGTGGGCTCATGGCCCTGATGCAGCCCCGGTCTGTGCTGATGTCCATGGCTCCTGATACCACCAAAGGCCGAGAGGATAGGGCTGTACAGAGTAGGCCCCGCCCCTCACTGTCTGCAGTATTAGTGAGAACTGGTCCTGCCTCTCATCTGCTGAAGCACTCAGGAGAGATGATCCTACACCTCACCTGGGCAGCACAATAGAGCTGACCCTGTTTGCAGGGGCATGGACCTGAGGGGGTGAGAATGGGAGAGCAGGTCGTGCCCCTCTTGTTTGCCATGTGATAGCATGGGTGAGGGAAAGATGCTCTCCTCCCCTCACCCCTTGCCATCTGCAGCAAGTGGGGGACCCGACCCAACCCCTCACCAGTTGCAGCACTCGGGAGAATAGGCCCCAAATCCCCTCTGGGCAGCAGAGTAGAGTTGACCCTGTAGACAGGGGCACAAGTGAGCCAGTCCTGAGGGTGTGAGAGGGTCATAGTTGGTACCGCCTCCGTTTGGTGGTGGGAGCAAGGGAAAGATGCCCTCCCTCCTCACCCCTACCATCTCTAGCTGGCAAGGGAGCTGACCGTCCCCCTTTCCAGATGCAACACTCANGAAAGCGGGCCCTGTACCTCCTCTGAGCTGCACAGCAGAGCTGACGCAGTTGACAGGCTGTGAGTGAGCCAATGGAGAAGGGAGAACGTGAGCGTGAGAGATCTGGCCCCACCCCTCACCTGCCATATGGCGGCATGGAAGGGGGAGAGAGATGCCCTACCCACCTACCCCTCTATGTCTAAGGCTGATGGGAGAGCTTGGCCTGAGTGGGAGAGCTGTCCCTGCCCCTCAAACGCTGCAGCACTAGGGAGAGTGGCCCTTGCACCTTGACTACAAAACAGAGTAGAGCCAACCCTGAGGGCAGCAAAGGAGGAGAACTGGTCCTGCCCGTTGCTCATGGCTGCAAGGGGTGAACTAGCCAGGGCAGCGCTGGAGAGCTCACCCTGGTGGTGAGGACAGGAAAGAGCTGGCAGGCTGACCAACCCTGCAACTACCCAGGCGTAGGACCAGGGTTATGAGTTGACCCACCCCAACATCCTACCCATCTATGATCTGCTGGAGCACGTGAAGGGACTGGTCTTACAGACCCAAAGCTGCAGGATCTCCATGACACAGGGCAACAACAGGATACCCAGGAGGAGCCCCAGTGAGGGCTCAGCATTNATAGTGGAGCAGAAACCAGAGGCTTGGAACCAGACCAATGNCTCTTTGCAATGAACACTTACTTGCAAGTAAAGATATATGAACAAAAGGGTTTACTGTCTCTGAGTCAGACTACAGCTTTCATGACGAAACTGTTCATTTCTTTTGTCTTTTTCTCTTAAATTTTATTTTATTTTATTTGGGGGGGTGTTGCAAGGGCAGAGTGCAGACANGAAGGGACGGGGAAATGAATGGGATNGAGATGCATCATGTAAAAGACAGAAAGAATAAATTAAAAAAAAATTTAAAGTAAATAAATGGCTGTGATTGTTTCACTTCTTTGATAGAAACAGATTTTTCAGTGGCAAAATTAAGCCCAAATCTTAGGTGGAGGACCAAACCAGGCAAAAATGCTTTTAAAATGATGGNGGTTGGGGGGACGGCTCAGTACACAGGCTGCCAAGCTTGCTCACCTGAGTTCAATCCTCAGAATCCACAAGGTGGAAGGAGAGAAGCTACTCACTCACGTCCTCTGATCTCCATGAGTGCATGAGTGCACATGCAATATAAATAAATATAATAAAGAAATCAAATTCTTCTAAAAAATGAAATTGTAGAACAATTAAAATGTTACTATGGTTATTAAGAAACACCAAAGATTAGAGTTTCATTTCACATCTAGGCAGACATAGAGCAGAGACAAAATTTTGCTCAATAAAGCAGCATAAATTAACACAAAAGCAACTCTTTTGGCCTGTCATGGGCAGGCACAGGGACTGAGCCTACCATAAGCTTGTTGAAGTCGGGAACCTTGGGATATGTGTCAAGGAAGACCCGCTAGAGAGTGGTTCTCAACCTTCCTAATGCTGTGACCCTTTAATACAGTTCCTCATGTTGTGGTGACCCCCCAACCATAAAATTACTTTGTTGCTACTTCATAACTGTAATCTTGCTACTCTTCCGAATCATAATGTAAATATCTAACACGCAGGATGTTGATACGTGACCCCCCAAGAGGTCATGACCCACATGTTGAGAACCACTGCTCTTGGGGCTCCTTAGGTGGAATATATGTATCTGTGAGGCTTCCCCACCCCACTCCAGNAAACCCACAGGGACATTTTTCTACTGTGTTTACAAAACCAAGATCCTCCATCTTTACAGACCAGCCTCTCGTGGCCTCAGGATTCTCCAAGATGCTTTTGAGGTCCCAGCTGTGTGGTCCTTACAGTCAGAGACGAGCGTGGGCGAGGCCGTTTCTGAAGGATCTATTGCAAACCATGAAAGAGAAGCACAGGCAATTATAGCAAGGTCTTGTGGGCTAGTCGGCGCTGGAATTCTCTTGAGACTCAAAGGCAAATCAGAAAACATTTTCCTGGTTTTGACTCTCACAGACACTCAGGTTTGCTGGCGATTATATGCATTAATTGCTTGCAAGAGAAGGCTGATGATCAAAGGTGACCTGGGGGACAAGGCCTCTCCTGTCTACAGAGAAGTGCCCTATAGCCTCTGGCTCCTTTGTATCGATGCAGGCAAGATTGNGACTTTCTTTCTGAGAGTCTGTTTGTTTATTCACCAGGCTAGGATGGCTTTGAGAGTCCCCATCGAAAGACCCCGGGAACTGAGAGCCCCAAATATGTACAGTTTCCTCTCCCCTCCCTCTCTGCCTGATGCCCTCAGCATTATTTCTACTCATCAGGGCTTCTGGTCCCTCCAGCCACAGAACTGGCCCAGTGGGTAGTGGGCAAATTCCTGAATTCAAAGACTGGCCTAGAGCTCATTGTGATCTTACAGTTCTAGAGAAACTATCTAAAACTCTAGACCATTCTTTCATTGCTGTTCTCATCACAGGGGCCACTATTTCTAAAGTTACACATCTNTAAATATTATTGTCTCCTTTTTAAACATTAACAATTCAGCAAGGCTGTGAGGGCATAGGTTGTCTGTGGGGCCTTGCAGCTGGTCTTCTGAGCTCAGAATCCAAGGCTTCCTCTGCTATGCAGCAGGGGACTCTATATTTGTCAAATTTCCCACTGTTTTTTAAATCACAAATTGGACTTGATGGGTCTAAAAAGAGAGATGAAGTTATGTGGTTAGGAAGGAAGAGGCAGGTCTGGAAGGAGTTTGACGAGGGGATGATCAAAACACATTGTATGAAATTCTCAAAAATGAATGAAAATATCTTTTAAAAATTGTGTGGGTGTGTCTGTGTGTGTCAGTATTGGCATGCCCAAGCCCAAGTACATAGTGTGTGTGTTCAGGTTGGAGGACAGGTGGAATTGGTTCTCTCTTCTCTGTGCTGGGTTCCAGGGCTCTAACTCAGGTTGTCACACTTGGTGACCCGAACTATTTTGCTGGCCCACATTTCTATTTCTGTTTCCCTCNGAAAGAAATAAATGGAGTCCATAGCCTCTGTCTTTCGTATCATCTCCCACGCCTTGTGCACTATCCTCTCNTGATCCTTTCACTCTCTGTGATGTTTTATTTATTCAATAAAATCCTGTAGGTGGAGATGAGAAGTGAGTCTGTTTGNCCTACAGTGGGCAGTTCANCTTCCAGAGGCAGGGCTAGCCTGTGGGTTTGGTTGNGGTCTTGCAGGGNCGGAAGCAAGTNTGTTGGTCAGGTTGTGGTCACCTGGAGACAGGAACAAGCNGTGGGCTGGGATGTGTTCCCCAGAGACAAGAGCAAAGTATGGGCTGGGATGTTTGTGCCTGAGGCAGGAACAAGCCTGCGTTGGAATATAGGACATCATTTTATTCTGAGTCGATTCATGTTCAGCAAGTTTCTTCCTGGTACTGCAACCACTGTCTTCTCTCCTCAATTCAGCAGGAATCAGCAGCACACCTTCCCATGAACCTGGCCTGATTTGTGTGTGTGTTGATTTGTGTGTGTGTGTGTGTGTGTGTGTGTGTGTGTGTGTGCGCGCGCGCACACACACACCTCTGTGTGTGTCTAGGGCTCCTAGGTGAGCATTTGGAATATGACTTATAAATTAAAACAACACCAATTATCAATCTACACAGGCACTAGTGGCAAAAGCAGTCTTGGTCAGGTATTTCCAGCTTCTTCTCTGGGACTGGCCTTGGTCTTCCCAGCCCACCTGCAGGGCTGGGCTTGGAGCAGTCATGTTAATTTTCTATGTCCCTAGCCTGCCCTAATAACAAGTGNCTGGCCCAAGGGAGGACACCTGTGACAACCTGGACCCATCAGATTTCTCCTGTGTGGATTTAGAAGTGGGGTGCTGAGTTGGGTCGGTTGCCTGTGGCAACTGGACATCTTTTCTCAGATTTCTCATCACTGGAGTCAACACTGGCCTTGGTTTACCATGGTGCTCCCCTGCCCCCACGTTTCCAATCTCCCTTTCTCCCACTCCACTCTTTCTCCGAAACCCTGGTCATCTACATGCCACATGTGCTTACTCATGATGTTTACAGGCCTCTCTTTCCAGATCCGGGAAGGCGGGTCTCTCCACTTTGTTCCCGGATGCAGCCCAAACACCTAGACTATTGTCGGGTGCATTCTATACAGAAAAAGGCATAACTGAATAAATGAGTTCAAGATGTCGTATGGTCAGAAAATATTTTCTCATCCAGACAAGCAGGCAAGTCAGGATGTAGAGGGAGAAGGAATCAGAGTTCTACCTAGAGGCAAGCAAGCCAGCAAGAGCTCTCCAGGCTTAGCCCCATCTGGACTCCAGGCTGCTGTTCTGAACTTGGACTTCATGAGTTCTCAGATTAAGCGACCTCCAGGATCTTGTTCAATTAAGGGAGCAGAAAGCACCCAGATTTCCAAGAACTTACATCCTAGTGAATTTAGTGAAGGCCCAGGAGCTAGAGAAAAGTGGCCAGAGGGAGAAGCAGGTGAGGAGGTTGTGTCCAGCAAGCTTTGTCTTTTACCTGGACTCATATGGAAAGCCACTACAGATTTGAGAATTTCTACATCTGAATCCACTACATTTAAAAGGATCCCCTTGGCTGTCACAGAGCAATCTAGGGGATGTGGGAGGCAAGGAGAAGCCTGAATCCCAGCAAGGAGATACTGCAGTGATTCAGGAGAGAGGGAGGCTCTGAACAGGTGTCACTAGGGTGTGGTAGTGCCAATGCTGCTGACATCTCAGACACATGAGGCCCCACTCTCCAGAACAGAAAGGTATGTTTTCTATGAGCATGTTGGACAGTGGGGCTGTTGTTCCACCACATCCTGCCATCCATCCCTTGTCTCCAGGCTTCTGCTGTATAGGATGTCACCAGCCCTCTGCTTATGTGGGATGTCACCAGCCCTTGGCTTCTGCAGGGTGTCTGCAGGCTTCTGCAGAGCTAGTTAGTAATAAGCCTGAGCTATTGGCTGAGCATTTATAATTAATACTAAGTCTCTGAACGGTTATTTGGGAAGCAGCTGGCAGTCATAGCTGATCGAGGTCCGGACAGAAATAACCCCNACTTACACCAGCCATCAGCTTCTTCAGGGTGAGTCTGAGCAGCTCCACTCTCCAAATCCAGAGCCAGGCTTCAAACCCTTTTCCACCTTGAGTCTACCTGGGCTGTGGGCTGAGGGAAAGACTCGGTGCTTATAGGGATGGGACTGGGGATGTTCATGTGACTGGAACAAGAGGGGGAATTTGTAGCTTGCTGAATTGCTTTATAACTCTGTATAAAAGTTGCTGATAATTAAGGGACACTCAGCTGGGTATCTGATAACCTAGAAAGTAAGGCTGGTGGCGGACAAGGCTTCCACTGCTAGAAACATGACACCTGGATAAGCACTGGGTCATTTCCTGCTGATAGAGCCCCTTGGTGAGACTTAGGGTATGAAGGTCTGCCCCTCAAACCTTTTAGTCTTCCCCAGAACACAGGCTTTCATGTACCCACTCTTTACCTTGCATGGGCCAGTATATAGATTTTTTTCAAAGTCTCTTAGCCTCCGACTAGGGCTTTGATAGTGGTGAGAAGAAAGAACAATGCATGGCTGTTGGATGTGAGAGCTGCTGGATTCCCAGAGAAAGAAAGAACCCAGGAAAANGTGAGCAGCTGGGGCAAGCAAGCTGAAAACAATAGAGTTCCAGAGGACAGCAGAAGTTGATCAAACAGATCACAGCCTTTGGAGGGCCTTGGAGGATGAAAATCCCACCTCTTTGCACATAAGGAAATGTGCTGGGGGATGTGAAGGAGAGAAGGTCACTGCCCAGCAGCTTAGTCGGACCCACGAGTTTGCCAGCACTCATCTACAAACAGTGAGTCCCAATAAGACTGAAAGAGTTAAGCAGGCACACACTCCTTTGTGATAATAGGAAGTACTGTATGCTCCCTAAAGAAAAAGTCAGCTTGTCGGGGCTCCTTTTACCCTTTCTGAACCAAGGTGTAATTACCTCCATCCCTCTGTGCATGAGGAAAATTAGGTTGTGGTCACACCTGGGCTGTGTGCATCTGTCACGAAGAGGGCTTCATTTCGAAAGTTTCGTTCTTGTTAATGTAGTGCTGGGAAGGCCCAAGGGGTTGACTGACCTTAAATATGATCCTCTGAAACACCTTGAAGGGTTAATCTGGGGACAATACTTACACACCAGTTTTTTCGAATCTTATGGAATACAAGCCCACTGAGTCAATAGTTCTTGCATAACTTTTTTTTTTTTTGAGACAAGGTCTTTCTATGTAGCCCTGGCTGTCCTGAAACTCTCTATGTAAACCAGGTTGGCCCTAAACATACAGAGATCCACCTGCCTCTGCTTCCCGAGTGCTAGGATTAAAGGTGTGCACCAGCCACTATGCCTGGCTTGCATAACCATGTTTTAAAAAATATAATATGGTCATTTCCTTAATTTGCGATAATCTCAAGGAACTCCTAACTGAACTAGGAACAGAGATGATTTAAAGTAAAGGTTGAAATCAAGAGTTTCTAAATACATATTTTTGATGAAATAAAGCAGGCATCAATATCTTGTAAGTGACCCCTCCCCCAAGACCCCTAGCCTACAGAATTCATATTAAGCTGAGATTCTGTACAGACATCGGATCTCAATTATCTGGAGTGAGTGCTTTGACATACAGAAAAGCACTGGGTCCTCGAATAATAATTAGAAGACCGCTTCATCTTTCCTATCAAAAGCAGCTATCAAGCTGTTACTAAGAGATTTAATTCCTAGAGACGGACAGGGAAGTGGGATTNTTAGAAATGCCAAAGCTTTCTCCCTGTGTTTGGANATTTTTTTTGGGAGCTTTCACACGTTCCCCACACTGTGAGGTGTCCTGGCTTCTCAGATAGTGGGAAACATAAAAATCTACGTCTTTTTGTCTAAAGAAAAAGAGTTATAAATCCTCTTGGAAAAATACCATTGTGGGATAATAAAGGAAACTATGTTTCAGCAGATATAAAAGGATGGTTGACCCCCACATCTGTGGGTTCTGCATGTGCAGATCCAACCAGCTGCAGACTGGAAATATTTGGAAATTTAAAGAGATGCGGATGTGCTGAACATAGGACAGGCTTTTTTCTTGTTAGTATTCCCTAAACAATACGGGACAGGGAGTCTTGTGCCACATTTACATTGTTTAAGGCATTGTCTGTAATCTAGAGCTGATTTAAATTAGACGGGAGATTTGCATAGGTTCCCCGTAAGCAGTGCTATTTTAAGAAAAGGACTCAGCAGTCACACATCTTGATATTTCCGAGAAGGGACTCCCAGGATCAATTCTCAGTTGAGNATGGAGGGATGGCTGTTCTGTGAAGGGCAGAATGCTCCCGCGAACAATCAGATGAGAAAATGGTAAATCTGTATGCTTCNTGTGCACAGATAACGCCTCAACCCCTCCATGTGCAGAAGAACTGCCGCCTTTGCATTATGCTATCCCCTCGCCCCTCTTCCCCTGATTTCCCCTGTGACCCATAACGTCCACGGGAAAGGGGAGCAGTGAATGCGTGTCTTAGAGAGCCTGGCGCACCTCAGAGGCGTCCCTCCTCGGTGTTGTCCTCATTGTCACCTTTGCCTAAAAATGTTATGTTCTTTTTGAGTATTGTTTAAAAATAATTTGCTCTTGAAAGGATAGTGGCCTTTTTAGGAAGCAGCTTCTGGCACGGACCAAGCTGTTTTGTGATCTAAGCTCTTTGAGAGCGTATCTCAGAGAAAGCCCGCAGTAAAAGCGGTGGTTGCTAAGGGAACAATTGAATCGCTGACACAGAGACATGTGATGTGACTGAAAACTCTTTTCTTCTCCTGCCACGTGGAAAAGAAAGCAGATGAGTCAGAGGGAATGGTGGACGGTCCTTTCTGACTGCTAAGAAAGCTGATGGTAAAATAGCCTCGGCCCAGAGAGGAATAGTCTATGGTGGTTAAAAGGAAATTAGAGGCTGGGGCAACGGCTCGGCCATTAAGAGCACTTACTGCTCCTTGCAGAGCGCAGAGGTTCCATTTCAGAACCCACACGGTGATGCATAGCCATCCATAGCTTCAGTTCCAGGGGATGGGATGCCCTTTTCTGGCCTCCCTGGGGCCTGGGCATGCATGTGGAACACATACATACATGCAGGCAAAACATTTGTATACATAAAATAAAAATAAATACTTTTTTTTTTCAATTCAGAGACTCCGAAGCAGCTGGGAAACTGAGGGTAAGTTGAGTATGACAGCCAGCTGTGAGATAGCTGGCCGTAGGACCAATAGTGTCAAACACAGAAGGTGCTGCACCATCCTAAATACTCTGAAATATTTCTTAATTTATTGAATCACTCACTCATAGATTATAGCCATTTGGGAGAGAGCCTATTGGTTTTTAAGTACTTTTTTTTCTTTTTGAGGTGTAAAATTCATTCATTATAACTATATACTTTAGTGTGTTAGGGGTAACTTTACAGAGTCCCTTAATTATTCTTCTAATCTAATTTTAGAATACGTCCACCTCATCAGAAAGTCCCCTTTTGCCCATTCAGCTACTTCTTCTGTCCAGCCTAGGCAAAGACTAGTCAGCTTTGGAACTTGCTCATTAATCTCTCATAGACACTTCTTCTGGAAGACGTCATAGGGCCTTCGGTATTTTGTCTCTGGATTACTTATCTTGTATCGTGTTTGAGATCTAGCCATATTGTACCACGTCTCAGCTCATTCCTTTAATATTCCGTTGTACCAATCTACCACACCACACATTCACCAGAGGGGGACATTTTTGTTGATGTTGTTTTCTGGTTTAGGAGAATTATGAAAGATGTCTCCATGAGCACTCGTGTACAAGTCTTTGTATAGGAAACTTCATTCCTTTGGGGTATGTACCTAGGATTAGAACTGAAACATTAGTAGGTATGCTTAACTTTTTAGGAAGCCACTCAAGGCCAGCAGAGGACTCAGCAGGTCAGGCACTTGCCACCAAACCTGGTAACTGGGTTCCATGTCCAGAACCCACGTGGGGGAAGCAGAGAGTCTAATCATGGAAGTTCTTCCTGTATACATGTCCTGTATACATGTTTATAAATAAATACACACATGCATGTGTGCTTGCTCACACACACAGGAAATAAATAAATGTAAGAAAAAATAAGAGGTCCCCAGTTTCACCCCATCTTCCGTGTAGATCTGTTTTTTGCTACTATTTTGTTTTATTTAGATTTTAAAATATTTTTATTTATTCTTTGACAAATTCATACATAAATACAATGTGTCTTGCTCATATCCTCCAATCCCCCCCGAGACCCTCCTTAGACTCCCTCAACTATTACACCACCACCCCATATTCTGTTTGTTTTTAAATTACTCAGTGAGTCTAATTAATGCTGTGTGAACATGGACAACCTACCAGTGACCACACACACCCATGAAATAAGACTGTCCAGACCCCAGTAGCCACCAATTGCCTATAGCTTCTTAGGGCTGGAGTCTCATGAGCCCCTCCCTACCCATGTAGGAATTATTGGCAGACTGGATCTTCTTCTGCAGGTAACCACAGCTGCTGTGAGATCACGTGACTGTGTCATGTGCAGAAGACAGCACTTCACAGTGCTTCTCCTCATCCTCTGGGATTACATTAGTCCCACCTTCTCTTCCACCATGTCCCTTCCACCTTGCTGGCACCGATACAAATGTCCGGTTTAGGGCTGAGCACTCAACACTCAGCTATTCTCAGCCTTTTGGCNGNTTTTGAGTCACTGCATTAACTGCTGCCCACTGCCAAAAGAAACTTCTCTGACTAAGGTTGAGAGTAGCATTCATCATAAATATTTAGAAGGCAGCTTAACAGCATGTCTGTTTGTTTAGCAAAGCAACAGTAACAGGTTCCGCTATAGAGCCATTCCACCCTAGCCACGGGCTTTTGACCAGGTTTACTGCACCAGACATGGATTCCCTCCTGTGGAGCAGGTCTCAGATCCAATCAGAAAGCAGTTGTTTACCGTCATAACAGTTAGGCCGCAATTGCACCCATGGACACATCCTGCCCAGCAGATCAGTGTTGTAACAACACTCATAGTCGGACACTGAGTAATCAGTGTCATTCACTGACTTCCTTCGCCAGCAGCCTGAACACACACACCTTCTCATATTATGAAAACCAGCAGGGAGGAATTTTCCANATCACTTCCAGCTTGATGTCTCTATGNTCTCAACCAAAGCTTGTGGTGTCTTTAGCAGTCTTGTTTTGATGGACAACTAAGAATATACCAATATCCTGTGATGTTTTGTGGACCTTTGGGGCCTCTCTGACCAGTGATTCACATAGCGATATCACATAGCAGTCACATGAATTTCATTTAATCATGTTTGCTGGGGGGAAGCATTGTCACCCTGCAGCAGGGTACTTCCATTCAAATGCCCTGGTTCCCGTAAGGTTCTTTTTCACGGGGTTTTAATTTACTTAATCTACCCTCCACTCCGTTCTCTCCTCCATTTGCCTGCTCTTGTCCGTACATAAGCTTTTAACTCCCATATTCCTCCCCTTATTCTCATATCCCATATGTTCTAATACATGTACAAGATGGAATTATCATGAAATTTACAGGGGAATGGATGGGACTAGAAAAGATGATACTGAGGTAGCCCAGGGCCAGAAAGACNGACACTGTATGTTCTCTCTCATGTGCGGATCTTAGCCTCAGATTTTTAGATTTATGTATTTAATTTAGAGAGTCTATAGAGGTCAAGGAACTATATAGGGCAAATGGTCCAGGGAGGAGAGAAGGTCTTACTGCTCAGGAAGAAAGCGAACTCTGCCATGTTTGGATGAAATGTTCTAGAGATGCCTGGTAAGTAAGTCCATTTGTTCTATATCATTTAACTTACTTCTTTTCTTATTTTTACTTTTTATTGTTTTCTCAAACAAATAAAAAATCAAAACANATTATATGCATGTATAATCAAGTGTTTTGATTAAGTCTATTCCAATTCCCTTTCCTCCAGTTCTCCCTCTATGTCTTCTGCCACTATTTCCTACCAATTTTATTCTTTTATTTATTTATTTATTTATTTATTTATTTATTTATTTGCCTATATGTGCATGAGTACAGGACTATCTGTTATTGCGGGCAGCCTCTTTGGGGCTGCACTTGAAGAAAATTGACTCCCCCTTTCTCAAAAGCCATCAGTTGTCAATAGTTTCTTAGCTGAGGGCAGGACTTCATGACCACGCTCCATGCTGGGCTATTATCTGACTTGATCTTATATGGGTTTTGAATCTGCTATCACGACCACTGTGACCTCGATTGCCCTGTTATATCCAAAAAAATACTGTTTTACTGTAGTCACTCACTGCCTCTGGCCTTTCCAGATTTCCTGCCCCCTCTTCCACAATGATCCCTGAGCCTTGAGGAGACATAGTATGATATAGATGTCCCATTTAGGGCTGAAATCTATGTAGCCTCTTATTCTCTGCATGTTGACCAGCTGGGGGTATCTGTGTTCATCTACTGCACAAAGAAACTTCTCTGATATTGAGAGATGCACTAATCTATGAGTATAATGGTAAGTTACTAGGAGTCAGTTTAGTCCATGTCTATTTAGCAGAGTAGTAATAGTAGATCCGCCCATAGGGCCTATGACCTTGGGTTCTTGGCAAGTGAGGTAACCTAGTCCCAGAAAGACAAACATAATATGTTCTCTCTCATATGTGGACGCTAGCTTTGACTCTAGATATTTATGTTAAAATTAGAGTACCCGTAGAGGTCAGTACTAGGCATGAGTCTTGGCTTGTGGAGTGGACCTTAAATCTAATTAAATCAGAAAGTGGTTGGTTACTCCNNNAGCATTTAGACAACTGTTTCATCAGTGGGTGTCTTTTGCCAGGCCAATTGTTATGGTAGCTCACCAGGAAGTGCAANGTAAACTGGCAGAAAAGGTTCAAAGGAACTGAAAGTGGAGGTTGATGGCAATGGGGAATCTTACCAAGAAATTGCTTTTCTTCCCTTGTGAACTCAGGCAATCTTCCTGTGTGTAC
>LZPO01075924.1:276177-287516 GCA_001675575.1 Neotoma lepida
TGGAGAGGTGGCTCAGAGGTTAAGAGCACTGACTGCTCTTCCAGAGGTCCTGAGTTCAACTCCCAGCAACCACATGGTGGCTCACAGCCATCTGTAATGAGATCTGGCGCCCTCTTCTGTATACATAATAAATAAATCTAAAAAAAAAATCATATTAAAATAAATAAATAAATAAATAAATAAACAAACAAACATCTGTGGCAATTTCTGAAAATTGTACACGATTATTCCTTAGTATAAATGTTTGCGTGATTTCCAAAATTCTAAGAGTTTTGATTTGATAAGTTTTTTTTTTCTTGAACTGCATGCTTCCTGTCTGATTTTTATTGCTCATTCTATCAGTTCCCCTTTTGCACAGCAGTCTGCAGACTGTTGGAGTTTGCCTGTTGTGTGCACTTTGTGTGCTGAAAACTTGATTTCCAGTGTGACAGTGGGAAGTGTGGGGACCTTTACGTAGTGGAGTCTAGTGGAAAATCCTAAGATCCCTGCTGCATGCCCTCGGACCAGGTTAAAACAGTTCACCATGGCCGGGCAGTGGTGGCGCACGCCTTTAATCCCAGCACTCGGGAGGCAGAGGCAGGCGGATCTCTGTGAGTTCGAGGCCAGCCTGGGCTACCGTGTGAGTTCCAGGAAAGGTGCCAAAGCTACACAGAGAAACCCTGTCTTAAAAAACAAAACAAACAAACAAACAAACAAACAAACAAACAAACAAAAAAACAGTTCACCAGCTGTTCTTTAGAGGGTTGTTACCTAGGACTAGGATGTCCCTCTGTGGTAGAGCCCTTGCTTAGCATACATCTAGACTTTGCATTCAATCATGAAGGACCACAAAAATAACAAAAGTTAGATAAGATTGGGAGTGTTGGATTTAAAAACCAGAGGCTGGCCACACCCAACACTTGAGCTTCCAGGTTTGAGATGTGATGCGTGGTGAAGGAGGTAGTCACCTGAGTCTGCACAGTGGGGTTTGGACTTCAACGTGATGGCATAATGAGCCTCTACTTTATAGGTACCTGTCTCGGGCATTTTGTTATGGCACAAAAAGCTGACTAACACAGGACCCTTGTTTATTCCATCCAAAGCACCATCCTTGGAAACACACTCTGCTAAAGGACTGAAGTTGACACCACTCCCTTCACACTCTTTCTCCTGATAGTTAGTCACATGGTGGATACACATTGAGCTGAGAGAAGAGGTACAGCAGTGTGTTATGGGGGTGACCCAGGAGTCAGGTCAGTGGACAAGGGAGAAGCACTGAGCTTGAAGCAAATCCCTGCTTTTATAAAGCAGTTGGGAACACTTGGGTCAGCAGTAATTACAACAGTGTTGCCATGGCATTGCTTAGCAACTCAAATGGGCATGTCCAGAGTCCTCTGCAGTTTCAGAGGAACCTGAGAGGCACCCTTTAAAGGGACTTCAGGCCTGGGGCTCAGGTGATTCCAAAGAGAAACATGCAGGGCTTTCAAGAGAGCTAACTCCCTCCTTCTCCCAGGTGTAGAGCTGACGTGGGGTAAATAGAAAAGGCAGAGCTAGATGTGATGCCATTCTAGCTCCAGAGGCAGAGGCAGGAAGATCACTGTCACTTTGGACCATCCTGGTCTATATGGTGGTTCCAGGCTAGCCAGAGGTACATAATGAGACACAAAAGCCACAGTGTCCCCTAACATGGCAAGAAGATGTTGGTTTCCAGTGTTAACATGCGTCGCAACATGTCACTGTGTTACAGCACAAAGGCTCACACAAAGGCAGCACCAAGCCAGGCCAAGCACGCTGACAAACTCCCAGGCCCATCAGACATGTGGCAACCCTGAATCCTGCTACTTCAGCTGCTTCTGACCACAATAGAGACTGTTCCCAGTGTAGGCGACCACAGTGGTATTTTAAGACATCCTGATGGTTGGAGAGGGGCGAAGCCACCAAGCTAGCCCCCACCCTCACATGCCCAGCCTGGGTTCCACCTGCCACACAAACTGGTTTTCCTTTATTCTTGTTTGAAATGGTTCCAAAAAGCCATGCATTTGGAGGTGAGCAGTCTATCATCTGAAGCCTGCATTTAGTTCTGCAGTGAGCTTATGGAATGTTGTTTTTATTTTGATTGTTGTGGGGCTTTCACACTTGGAGTAAGCTTTGACTTTTAGGGTTAGTTTCAAAACAAAACTCATCCAACTGTCAAAATCTTGCCCGTGTTTCAATTTTTTAAGACTGGGGGGGGGGGTCTCTCTGACCCCACAGGTTTGACTCTTTGTCAGGACCTAAACCTGGAATCTACTAAGTAGACTGCTGCTAGGAAGGTGTGGCTTCAGACAGGTAGGGAGCTGGGAAGTCCTTCTGTGAATGAGCTGGTCACAGTCTTCCCTGTATGGAATCTCACGGGGTTACTTTTGAAATGCCTATTAGACGTGTCAAACACTCAGCAAAGCACAGCTCTGTGCAGATTGGGTTCATTTCCTATTGCTGCTGTAACGAGTTCGAACTGTGGCTTTAAATACACACAAGCCCATTATCTTAGAGCTCTGGACCTTAGAAGTCCAAGACAGCCATCCTGGACCACATCAAGGCGTAAGAGAGTGTGTTCCTTCTGGAAGCACTGGGGAGAATGTCTGCTTGCTTCTCCAACTTCCACAGGCCGCCCATCTGTCTTTGGCCTCGCTTCACTTTTGTCCATGCTCCCTGCCTTCTTCGTGATCACTCAGGCCCTTTAGATAATCCATGGAATCTCCCTGTCTTAGGATCCTAGCTTAATCACATTGGCAAAATCTCTTTTGTGTGGTAACACAGCCACAGATTCCATGGGGGTAGGGTGTAGACACTTTTGGATGGCCAGTGGTTCCGTCTACACATCATAAAAGCCGAGGCTCGGGCTGCCTCGTTGACTTCAGTAGAACTTGATTAAAACATAAAGCATGCGTGGAGGGGAGTGGCCACATCTGACCTCAGCAGCTTAGCTCATCAAGTGTTTATTGAGCACCTCTGTTCCTCCAAAGGTGTGGGGCTGACTGGGGGTGCACTGTCTGCTGAGCCATCAAGGACAACTTGGAAACAGTATAAGTCAGCCCCTGATATCCAGGGCCCAGAGAGAAACTCCATTTACCCTTAGATTTTTGTTGACTGTCTCCTGTTGCCTTCTCTGAGAAATTTTTCTTAACACATCCCCTTGGTAAATGTGATTAATTATAGTTAGATCGATTTGTTTCTTTTTTTTTTTTAACCTCTTTGTCAGGTACTGTTCTGATGTGCTAAGGGTTTCTATGAGAGTCATTAAAAGAGTCAAATTCCTGTAGAACCTGCCCATCCTCACCTACTCTGACGCAGGAGGTGCTCAACTGGTTGACAGGAGCTAGAGCAGCCNTTAAATACGGAGCAGGTTAACGGACTTCCTGTTCTAGCTTGGGAGCGGAAGTGATGTGCCACAGTGCTGTGCTGTAGATGTGTGTTTCAGATTCCAAACAGCACTGACATGACTGCTTGTAGCTGGAAGTTTCTCCAGTCCTGCCTTGCCCAGCAGTCCAGAGGAATCTCCCCCACCCCTGGTCCTGCAGCCACTTATGAAATACTCAGAGGCTTATATTAATTATAAACTGTATGGCCTATGGCAGGCTTCTTGCTAGCTAGCTCTTTCATCTTAAATTAACCCATTCCTATTAATATATACGTTGCCACGTGGCTGTGGCGTTACCGGTCTGCTGGTATTTTGTTGCTCCTTTGGCGGCAGGCTGGCGTCTCCCCGGACTCCACCCTTTTTCTCTCTGTATCTCTGCTTGGATTTTTCACCTTTCTTGCCATAGGCCAAAACAGCTTTATTTATTATCCAATGGGAGCCACACATATTCACAGCATACAGAAAGACATCCCACAGCAAATGTCCTTCCACAATTCACTGCCAGCAGGCTGTAGACCCCTTGTTTGTGCATGAGCACCCAGAAACAGGGCTTCTGTGCTTTGGCCCAGGATGACTCTAGTGAATCAGAGAATACCATGTGGCTTAAGGTCCCTCCCCAAGTGGCCGGGGGGTTTCAAGGGTTGGACATTTGTGGATCTTCTAAGACTACCAGCTGCCTCCTGTCTGCCTCGGCCTGGCCTAGGGCACTTTGCATTCTCTCCTCTTCTTCTCTCTCCTTTCCCCTCCTCTCCTCACACCTCTCTTCTTTCCTCCCCTCCCCCTTTGCACTCAGAACCCCTTTGTCTACTTTGACCAGTAAGATGAGGGTCCGCCTGGAGGAGGGAATTATTGGAAGGCTNGGAGCAGAGAGGCCAGAGTCTGTTTTGGAGTGAATGAACCTGTTCTAAACCCATGTGGGCTGAGGGGAAAGCAAGTGTGTGGATTTGGCCCCTAGTTTTCCAATGTTCTCCGCTGACACACCCATGCTCAGCATGTTACCGGTTAGGCAAGCACGGGGATTTGTAAAAGCAAAGTCTTCACACTGCCCTAGAACCCACCATGCTCGTGAACTCAGAGCAGAAGCAGCCATGGAAGGAGGACAGGGGTCGGTGCTAGATGCTGGGCAAGAGGCCATGTATACAAAAAGGTCATTTAAAAAGGCAAAGTGTGTCTGATATTTGCAAGCCTCTCTTTAAAGACAACAGGCTCTGGCAAACTTCTTGGCCTTTGAAGAATGACCGGACATCCCGGAGANGGATGTCTTNTGTTCCTAGCTCATGAGCATGGTGGGTTCTAGTGCAGTCTGAAGACTTTGCCTTTACAATCCCCNTGCTTGACATGCTGAGCATGGATGTGTCTGTGGAGGACATTGGAAAAACTAGGTGCCAAGTTCACACGCTTGCTTTCATTTCAGCCCGCATAGATTTAGAACAGATTCATTCACTCAAACTATTTCTAGAAAGTTTTCAAAAACTGAATCTTTTAATGATAACACATCTCTGCTGTTGGCAGTTGAGTACACATACATAGACCTTAAAGTGTGCACACACGTGCATGCATATACACACATACACTCCGATGCACACCCACACATCCCTCCATGTTCACACACAAACACCTCAAAATGTACACACACACACACACACACACACACACACACCTACAATATTGTAGTCTCAAAAAGTCAATGACAGTGAGCTATGATGACCACTAGATGGCACTCTACAAACCACTCACAAAGAGACTTGCCTGAAGGACAGACATTCAGAGACAACCCAGGGGTAAGAGTCCCTATTTTTTTTTAAAAATCTGTAAAATTAGAAAAGGAAAAAGAAATCTAAAAAAGGAAGGAAGGAAAAAAGAGAAGAGGACTAGGAATGTAGCTCGGTTGGTGCAGTCTTTGCCTTGCATGCTCCGAGCCCTGGTTTGATGCCTAGGACCATATAAACCAGGTCATAGCTGTAATCCCAGCACTAGGGAGGAAGAGGCAAGAGGATCAGGACTTGGGAAGGNATTGCAAAGGAAGGGAAGAAAAGATCACCCTACACTTGCCAAGCTTATGCTTTTCCAGGGAATAACATTAGACATAACTAAGTTTGCAAGTACCCTAGGGAAGTGTTACTCGGGAAAGACAGGGTTTCAAAGGAAAGGACGTGCTAAACTCCACATTCTNTCTTCTCGTTTTGATACAGACGGGTGAAAACAAGTTGTGAACAAGCACTNGGGAAGCAAACAGAGGAAGAGTTGCAATCCCGGGGTATGTTTCCAGGAGTGGAATTAACATCCGGCTTGTGCTATCTGAACTCCTAAAAGACTCTAAGACCTGACCAAGCGCAGGGCTCAATCCAGAGGCACCGAGAGAAGGAGATCCACTCCCTGATGAGAACCAGAGTCAGCAGAACCGAGTGCAAAGATCAGACGTTCTCATCCCCTTTCCTCATTTGGAGCACACCTACTACACACACACACACATCCCCACCTTTGGTTGGGATCAGAGGCATTCATTGCTAAATCCTCTGATCTTCAGGATGGGCCCATTTGGCCAAACTTCTGGGCCAGGGCACTGGAACTTCTAGAAGGCTCCATTCTGATGGCTATGGCTAGACTTGCCTGCATTTGAACTTCACAGAGCATTCTGAGCTAGAACCTACAGATAGGCACAATGGGCAGGACTCCGCTACAGGGTGTTTTAATACATATATTCACTGAGACACCCAGCAGTTTCCAGTCAGGCAGAGCTGGTTTCAGATTCTAGGGCTTNGAATAACCTTTTGTAGCTTTTATTGAGTTAATGAGGTGATCTCCACCAGGAGTTCAGAGCCGCCTTTACTGTNTATCTAGTATGCACTAACCAATTAACTATGTAGCGCTGATCAGGGTATCCCTTCCCAGAACAGGCGGCTCTATCGCCCTTAGAGATGCTCTTCTCTAGAATGAGAACTCTTACCATCCAGTCGGGGGAAATTTTTGCTNCTAGAGATAGATGGCTCATAGGTGAGGGGGTGTGGGGGAATCCTATTCTTCCAGAACTCCCTAGTTTGGTTCCCAGCACCCATGCCCTGCTGCTCAAAACCTCCTGAAACTCCAGTTCCAGGGGAGCTAACATCCTCTTTCTTTTTCTTTTTTTTTTTTAAACCATGGTCACCCACGCCCATGTGACATACAAACACATACATTTTAAAAGCTTCTGAATCTCGAATTTCCTTTGAGCAGCTGGTCACAACGAGTAAGTGACTAGGACGCTGGTGACCTGGATGGAGCTTGTAGATGGAGCCCCCTTGTTCAGAGGGCCAGGAGTGGAGCTTTTCTCTCAAGTCACTATATTCAATTTCCCAGAGAGCTCACGGTGTTGTCTCCCCAGCAAAACTATGATGCCTTTGGAGAGCCTGGAAGTGCAGAGCAAACTCCAAGTGGCCAGAAACATCGAATCGGACACCAGTAATCTGAAGTTATAGAAGACAAAAAAAGAAACAGAAAACAAAGCCAGCCTCGTTAGCAAAGCTGGCTGTCACCACCCTGTCAATAAAAGCCCTTTGGAAGGCTATGCTTGTACTGCCATCTAGTGGCTAGAGAAGGCAAGGCTGGAGCCGGCAGCGTCCCGCGCCACACGCTGTGCGAAGATGGTTCAATNGGAACCATCTTTCTCTTGAAGAATTTATGGTAGGTATGTTACCGGAAGCTTGGAATGATTGTTCTCTGTTTTTGTTTCGCAATGTCCCCAAATCACTGACAAGTTTCTGAGAGTTAGAGAAGAGGGCAGCGTACGCATCTGGNGGCTCAGTTGGTCCCTAGCTGGCTGGGTGGCTTTGGGGAAGTGGTAAAAGCCTGTTTTCTCTTAGAGCAGGTGAAAGTAAATGATCCTCAGAAACAAGGGCGTGTGGTGGGTAGCTCAGGAGCACAGNGCTGGCCTAGCGTCAAGGAGACCGGGTTGGAGGTCTGAAGGTGAAGCCATTCACTATCCGCATGCAATCTCCTTGTGTCCTCAACCCTGTGTTCTCTAACCTTTANATGAGTGTTCCTGCCTCCCTTTAACTTTCACCATCACATTTAAAAGTTCTTCATTTGAGTTCAGAATTTCAGGGAAATATTCCGAATTTCAGATTTTAGAAGTGGGCTTGTTCCCTTGAGTCACTGGCCCTAAGACTATAAAACAGTGCTTTTCCATGGCCAGCCTTCTCCTTGACATGGATCACACCAGAGTTAGGCTCNACGAAGGCCCATGCTTCAGGGACACAGAATTTGGGAGCTGTACCAAAGTGACAGGTTTGAAATCCTTCCCCACGTTAATAGTCTATAGCCTTTTAGGGCAATTTAACATTTGCTAAGTATTATATTTACTGTTTTTTAAAAACAAATCTAAGGCTGAGGCCAGATAAACGGCTCACTGGATAAAGTACTGTCCTGCAAGCCTGATGACCTGAGCTTGATCCCTGGAAGGAGAAAACAAACTCACAAAATTGTCCTCTAACACCGTCACACACACACACACACACACACACACACACACACACACACACACACACACACACATGCGCGCGCACACACAATTATTTTTAAAAAACCATTTGTAGCAGTGTCTCATCGTAGTCCCTGTGCTAGGGAGGCAGACATGTGAGGATCCTCGGGGCTTGCTGGCCAGTCAGCCTGAGTTGGTGAACTCCAGGTTTCTTCGAGAACACATCTACTCACACATACACTCTCATACAAATAAAGACAAAATAAATAACAAAGTCGACAGTCTCTGAGGAATGGTGCCTGAGGCCGATCTCTGGCCTCAAAAGGCACATGCACACAGACGACACACAAAGTGAGGATTTAGGTTGAATTTAGTCTCTTGAAGTCTGGGATCTTTCATAAGGCCATATATGAGAATCAGCATAGTTTGTAGATGTATTAGCTTGCTTTCTATAGCTGTGATAAACGCTGTGACCAAAAGGAACTTGGGGAGGAATGTTTCTTTCGTCTTCCACTTCCAGATAACAGTCCATCACTGAGAGAAGTCAGGGCAGGAGCTCAGGCAGGGCGAGAACTCAAGCACTGCAGAATTTTAGAAGCAAGGAAGAGCTTGCTGCTTCACCTGGTACCTGAGACAGAACAGCAAACGAAGCCGTGCCTTCCGAGCGTGAAGCCTATGCCCCCTACACTGCACTGGAAGACACACTATATTAATGCCCAGGCCCAGGCTTCTCAGGGGCACGCTAATGAACAGTCAAATATTGTTAGCTGGGACCCATGGAAGCAGGTCACACAGTGTGGAGAGTCAGGAAAACAAGTTACAGAGGACAGGCCCACCATTACCCAGGTGAGCCCAGGAGGGCTGTGTGCTTCACACTCTTGTCCATGTTCCCAGAGTCTGAGCCAGACAGAGCTGAAACTTTGCTTCACCTGAGGAAGTGAGTGGAGCAGCAATCGTACCAGTTGCCGAGAATCAAGAAATGGACCGTCATGTCTACCAGAAAACCTTCAGTGGGATGTCCATCTCTTTGTCTCTTTATGCTCTGTTACTGGAATGCTTGACACCCTTCTGGAGATGTCAAACTTGCCTTAGTTGCTGTGTTTGTTAGGGATTTTTTTTTCTTTTTGTCAACCTGACAGAAGCTAAAGTCATCTGGAAAGAGGGAACCTCAACTGAGAAACTACCACCATCAGTTTGGCCTGTAGGTGAGGCTGTGGGGCATTTTCTTGACCAATGATTGATGTGGGAGGGCCCAGGTCACTGTGGGTGGGGCCACCCCTGGGCAGGTGATCCAAAGCAGGCTGAGCAAGCCCTGGAGAGTAAGCCAGTTAGCAGTGCTCCTCCATGGCCTCTGCTTTGGTTCCTTAGCTCTGTCCTGACTTTCTTCAATGGAGGGCCGTGACCTACAAGCTGAAATAAANCCTTTTCCTTCTCAAGTTGCTTTGGTCATGGTGTTTTATCACAGCAAAAAAAAACCTAACCAGGACAGTTCCCACCATATTCAAATTGGTAGTGACCTTCCAACTAGTGTGCAACATGGGTTAAAATTTTCATTTTGTTTCTGTTAGCTGTGGAGCTGTAGGTGCAGTAGTGCATAGGAAAGCAGCTCGGGGACCTTGGTGTAACCACCAGTGTCTTTGGTCCTGGGTGTCCCGCTTACCATCAAGCATCCTCGTCTGAGAATCAGGATTCCTATTAGCAGAGGTTTACCGGAAGGATGTGCCCTGCCCCAGGTTTGTGTGTTTAAATACTTGATGGATGGATCTACCTAATATCCCTGTTTGAAGANGGTATAGTCTCAGCTTTCTGTGGTTTTGTGAGGCAGCAAAGAATAGTTTAATGGTTCAATTAGCTCCTTGAGGAGAGACATGGTGCTTGAGATATGCCAAATAAGCAGCGTGTAGCCTCTGTGGGAGAAAGGGGTTAGTGACTTCTTGTGAAGACACAGCTTCCTGCAGAGCCAGATGTAGTCTGCATTTTCTTATTGCTTTTTCCCAATAGCAGTGCTCAGGGGGGATAAACTTTACTTAACCTAATTAATTTTAATCACAGCTTTCAAATCTCATACTGTGAAAAGAATTACAAATTGGAATACATTAATAGAAGCCATAGTTTATGCTGCAAGCTAATCATGAAATGTGCATTTACATTTTCTGCATGAGTTTGCAATTATCATTAAAATAAAAATCTGTTATGTCCTTTTAAATTACCAAAATGTGAGCAGGCCTATTTTGTGTGTGTGCGTGTCTGAGTGTGTGCTAAATTACTAGAGGAACGTCTAAATTTCCAAGAAATGGATGACTGCCTCCATGTGAGTTACTGTGAGGAATGATTGACAGTTCTCTGCTCCAGGGATGTTTCTGTTTTTAAATAACCTTTAAAACTGATGCTGCAAAAGTCTCACCTGCTTTAACAAGTAGTCCTCTGAGTTTAGTTCAGAGACTCTCTCTCTCTCTCTCTCTTTCTCTCTCTGTCTCCACCATATACATATAATTTTGCTTTTGGGTTCTGTGTCGATTTCTGCATTATCAATATAAGAAAATTTTAGCTNATTCCTCAAATGATTACAGGTAGTTTAAAGGAAACANGGGAGGTAATTTTAACTTAAAAATTAGTTCCTGGGCTGGAAATAGAGCTTAGTCGTAGAGCCTTGGGCTCAGTCCCCAGCATCACAGAAAACTGGTTGTGATGACACATTCCTGTCATCCCAGCACAGGGAGGTAGAGGCAGGAGGGTCAGAAGTTCAAGGTCATCCTCAGCTGTATAGTGAGTTCAAGGCCAGCCTGGNCTATGTTAGATCCTGTCTCAAAAAACAATTCATTGCCAAATTGGCCCAGAAGGGCAATGCAGCTGCAGAGCGATGCCCAGGGAGTCTGTGCCTCTGTGTTCAGTTCTTTCAACTTCCATCACATACAAGCTCGGTCCCCAGAGGAATGGTGCTAGGATTGCAGCCTAGGTGTGACTGTCCCCACATCATAGACAGGAGACCCAGAGAGTTGTCATGATCCACACAGTTTGAGTTTAGAAACCTGACTGGGGTGGTGGGGACATGAAGAAAGGACAGAAGACACACTACAGGAAACCTGGGTCAGGTGGGCTCTGTGTACTCTGATGGAGTGTCATAAACTACCACAGCAACCAGGAAGCTCAGCCTCTTCTTTTTTGGACAGCACAAGGGGAAGTGGCTCGCTCCTCGGGTAGGAGGTTTCTGCAGGGGAGCAGTCTCAGGCTGTACACAGAAGGAGAAAGCTATTGTTGCCAGTTTTTGCACATATCCATCAATCATAACTGTTTGTACTTGCACACACTAGTAACATTTGCACTCAGACCACAGGAAGGCTTTGCCAATTTCCTGTGGGTCTGAGGTCTTAATCTTTGACATGGCTGTGCCCATGTCAGACAATGCACATTTACTCAGGGCTTCCTTAGTGTCCTGTAGAGAGTATCGTTGAAGCAGTGGGATTTTCAACCACAGTCTTAGGTTTTGACTTGGATTTTTTTTTT
>LZPO01075924.1:295690-312601 GCA_001675575.1 Neotoma lepida
TCTATCTATCTATCTATCTATCTATCTATCTATCTATCTATCTTAGCGTGTGTATATATATAGTGTGTATATATGTATGTGCATATATATAGTGTATATATATATATGTGTGTGTATGTGTGTCTGTATAGGTATATAAAGTGAGGGTATAAAGGAGGAAGGGGAGGAGGGAGAGGGAGTTGGGGAAGGGAAGGAGGGTGAGAGAGACAGAGGAAGGAAAGGAAGTAGGGGAGAGAGAAATGGGGGAGAGAGAGAGAAAGAGAGAGGCTTTAGCTCTTGGCATTTTAAGGACCCACACACACACACACACACTGCTCCAGTCACCTCTTGTCTGAGTTTTCCCAGAGGCATCTCAGAGGTCCTGACCTGACCCCACTGTCCCTTTGCATTCAGATCAGTCTTGAACTACAGGATCTTATTCTCACATATAAATGGCTGCTTTCTGTTGCAAAGGCTTGTGATTTGTTGCACCAGGATCTATGGCCACTAAAAGTCCCTTTTAGTAAAAGCAAGGAAGCAAAGGAGAAGGAAGGTCCAGTGACCCTGAACATATCTANGTTTATTTTGAATTTTTATTGTGTTGAAATATAAGGTTTGGCCAGGTGTGGTGGCACACACCTTGAGCCCAGCACCCAGGAAACAGAGGCAGGTGGATCTCTGTGATTTCAAGGTTAGCCTAGCCTACATAATGAGACCCTGCCTCCAAACTATCTAAATAAATATAAATACATAAAATTTGACTCTTCAATCATCTTAAGAGCACCCATCTAGAGGATTAAGGATGTCTACACTGCTGTGCAACCATCTCCAGAATGTTCTCCCTCTCCAAGTTGCAGCANTGGACCCACCAAACCCAGCTCCTTGCCATGCCCTCCCCCAGNCTCTGCTCTCTGTATTTTCCTCCTCTGAGGAGAGCCACACTATCCTCTTGTGACNCGAATGCCTTACTTAGGCCTCCCAGTGCTTTGCAGGTTTACNTACTACAGCACAGGCAGAAGTGTCCTTCTTTGTAAAGGCTGGATAATATGCTATGATGTGCACATACCATCTGCTTTCATCTGGTCTTCCATCAGTGGGCTGATACCTTCTGGCCACTGTGAATATGAGTATACAAATCATTATTGAATCTGTTTCTGTTCTCTTGGTTCTATATCTAGAAGTGGAATTCTGAATTATACAATTATTGTCTTTAATTTTTTTTGAAGCAATTCTGGCTGTAGTTAAGGAAGCTAATAGATATTTGTTTACAGATATTTCACTGAATTTTCTCATTTGATTTGCAGTTTCCCTTTTCTTGTTTCTTGTCCCCCCTACACCCCCCTACCCCACCCAAGCAGGGTCTCCTGTAGTTCTGGATGGCTTTGAAACCATTATGAGGCAGAGGATGATTTTGAACTCATCTTCCTGCCTCTACTTCGTGGTGGAGGACTTAAAGGGATATGCCACCACACCCAGTTAGGTCTGTTTGTTTGTTTGACAAACAAGGTAGAAGTANTGAAGAGGCCACCTGTAAATTCATCCGGTGAGTGTGGAAGTGAAAGACGAGGAAAGGAGATTCTTCTTTGAATTTTATGTCACTATACTAGAGGGTCTCACATGTCACTAATTAAATAAAGAAAAGAATATCAATAAAATAGCATTTTGCTCAAGTATCATAAAATAGCTACCTTGACATTTTGACAGCTCCAAGTGCTCTCCTTCTGAGGCAAGCACAGACTTCTCTGGTAAAATTTAAATGTTAGTGAGGAAACTTCATTGTTCCTGGAGCTTGGCTTCCTTTTCCTGCATCACCCTCTGCCCTTCTGGAAAGAACTCAGACTAAGGGAGAGGCCTGTCTCCCTTTAAAGAGACTGTTTCCATGGTAACTGGCCTTCATCTTCAGTGTAAATCAGGAAATTCTATTAAAGGACCAGCCAGGCAGTCAGNCGCTTCTGAAACGGGGTTAGATTTCAGCTGTTGGCTTCAACCACCCATGCCGCCCAGTAATCTTTTGGATTTGGCAGTTTTGCTCTTGTCAAATCAATGTAGGAAGTTAACTAAGACAATGTCAAGCTGATTATACCAGCTAGGTCCTGTAGTGTGCTTTCTGTGTGACCGTGTGAGCTGTGCTCAGAGCTGGGCTGCTGGGGATGCACGGTGGAGTCAGCAGAAACAGGGTCAGCAGCACAGNGGAGAGAGCAGAAACCAGCTGTTTGCCAAGGCGACTGACTCCATTGGTGACGGATTTCACCCCGGCTGGGAAAACAACCGCATCCAAACAAGCAAATGAANCAAGTAACAGAATTACCTCACACTGAGGACTTACGTTTTTCTGAAAGCATATTTTAAAGCTTCCCTGCTATTGGTAACTGGGCAGAAGGTTTGGGCAGCTGTAGTGGAGCAATGATANGAATGTATGAAATCAATGTAATTTTCCAATTCTCCAGATCCTCGAATAACGAATAACACATTTCAATTCCAGTTTAAATCATAGGGAATTTCTGAGAATTTGAGGAAGTTCAGCTGCCCTGTTCCTCTTGAGAGCAACATCACCTGATCATATTGCAAACAGAACTTTCTACTGGCTTTTCTCTTTCTTTGTAATAGGCGACCACCAAACATCATCTTACCTNGACTTTCCAACACAGTTCCTAGGTGAAATACCAATATTCAAAAACAGGTTTGAGATTGGGTGACTGAAACATTCTGGAGCTGGATGCTGGTGAGTTTCCATAATGGCCCNGAACAATGGACTTCAAAATGCCACGAAGGGCAGGAGAGATGGCTCAGCTGTTAAGAGCACACTGGCTGCTCTTCTGGAGGAACCAGGTTTAATTCCCAGCACCATATGGCAACTAACAACCATCTGTAACTTCAGTTCCAAGAGATCTGACGTCCTCTTCTGGCTTCTGCAGNAATCAAGTACACATGCATATACATACATGCAAAATGCCCTTACACATAAAATAATTATAAATAAATCTTTAAAAAATAGAAAAACAGGTCAAAGCAGGTCAGTTGCATATTATACATATTTTATTGCAATGGGAGAATACTCAGGATTTTCAGTGTGAAAATGCAAAAGTGTCTGCAGCTCTCACTGGTGATCAGTCTCAGGGTCAGGGTCTGAGTGGGATATTTGCAGATTCTTGGCCTCTTATTCAAGGAATTGAAATAAGGACCCCCACGAACTTCAAAAGTAGCAATAATTTTTATTCAAAGCTAAGCAATGATACAGATTAGCAAAGAATGCACTGTCAAGACTGACAGCAAGACACATGGTGATCGAGGGTAATCAAGGGCTATGATTATTGTTTGGAGTTTCCTTTTATGGGGTTCAAGAGCAGGAGGAGTGTGGTTACTAGTGGTATAATTTGGGAAGTTTCTATTTTGACTGACAGGTGTGGGTTATATAAGCCTTGCTCCCTGTGTGTGTCCCTTCCCATAATACACAATTTTCAATAATCTGCATGCCTGCTTTTGCAGCATTTTTGGTCTCTGTCCCATCTGACCCTCAAATCCATAAATCCATCCAGAATGTCTTGTACAAATGAAGCTCTGGCTAGCCTGGAACTCTCTGTGTAGACCAGGCTGGCCTTGAACTCACAGAGGTCCATCTGCCTCTACCTTACTGGGTTAAAGGTGTACACCACCATGCCCAAGTGAATAACTATTTTTGAGTGTCTGCCTTTTGGGGGATACAGTGGAGAATAAATCAGATAAAATTTTCACATAGTTTACAAGATAGTTACAGGNAGAAGCACAGGATTGGGGGAGAAGGGCAGACATTTACTATAGAGAAGTTTCCTTTTAAGTTTTGAATGATTTCTCAAAAAGCTAAGCACAGAATTACCTAATAAGTGAGCAATTCCACTCCTAAGTACCCATGTAAAGCAGCTGAAATATACATGTTACCCCTTCATGTGACTAGTCAAGGTAGCTTCATTCACAACAACCAGAAGGTAGAAAAGGCAAAATGCATTGCATCTTTCAACACGGTGGTACTAAAGAAGTAAGTAAGTAGTTTATGCAAGCAGGTGGGAGAATCAGAAAACATTGTGCTAAGTGAAAGGAGCTAGACATGAAAGAAGATTCATTTAACAAGAAAGAAATATCCCGAGTAAGTAACCTATAGACACAGAAGGATTAGTGGGCTGCAGGGGCTGTAGAGGATAGGTGAGAGCTTAATGGGAGAAGAATACTCTCTCAGGGTGGAAAACATTTTAGAATTAGATAGTGCTGGTGGTTGCCCAAGCCTACGAATACACAGAGTGCTACTCAATAGTGCATATGAAGATAGCTAATTTTCAATTTGGTGAACTTTGCTTTAAGTATTTAAAGAAGCATAACGAGGACTAATTTAGATTGGACAGTAGGGAAGATGACTCTGAGGAAGTGGCATTCAAGTTCAGACCTAAAGCCCAAGTGAGAGTTGGCTGGGAAAGGTGGTTATGATCACACCACTGGCAAGAAGGAAGAGGGAGCCGTGGGCCGTTCAGTAGTGACTCCACCTTACCCCAAATACCAAAGCTAGTGAAGAGATGGAAGCTGAGGACAGTCACNATACAATCCACATGCCAGCAGTTCCCACAGTAAGGAGAGCTGAGTCTAGGCCACTGAGTTCATCTTTTCTCTCTCATCAACCCAGGATTACATTCCTGTACAGAAGGGACTAAGAAAGGAAGCATATGACCACAAGGCAGCACCAACTTTCTATAGACATGAAAACAAGTGTGAGCAGAACAAATACTAAAAGGCAATTACAACTATTGCCCTGTGGCAGGAGCTATGTGATGTCCTTGGAAAACAAGGAAAGAATGATTTTAACCACAAGAGTCTTTGAGAAATGTTATTAAGTAGATTGTATCAAGAGTTAATGGGAATATTTAAGGCATAGGGAATGAAGCAGAATCATAGAAACCCACAGTCCCCTCATTTCTAATAACTGTGCCAATACCCCAAGAAGTTAAGCAAGATAGACATAAGAACAAGGGATAAACAGTGCCAACTATTAAGAGTAAGTTTCCAAGTTATGTTGCCTGTAGATAAATGGAAAAACCTGGTATATCCCCAGGGGAGATAGACTAGTACAGAATGAAGAATGGATTGATCCAGCTTTGGCTGGTGAGTTGATCATGAGAACCCAGACAGTACCAGCTGTCTTTGAAGATTTTTATCTTACTATTTATAAACTTTTTTCTATGATGGTCTATACTCATTTTCCTTTCTTTTTCAAGCCTACGCACATTTTTNAAAAACACACTGTAACCTGTTCAGAGTTTTTTTTTTTTTCCCCAATTTGGATCTATCTTTACTGAGAATCTGCAGCGTTCTCTGATCTTGTGAGACAAATCTTAAACTGCTTATGTCAGCCACCAGCTCGACTTGGCTTAGTCNATGGCACTGGTGCATGGTGCTGGTGGCTGACTCCAGCCCATAGGCAGTCGCTGTATGCCAAGCCTATCTGAGAGACCTCGGTCACCAGGAAGCTGCACCAGAAGCTAAGTTTGACTCTGCATTTTTAACTTTTAAAAAAAGTTTTCTCAGGCCTTATGTGGATATATGTGGCCGAACATTGAGTGCCACATGTAGATGGATTTTGCTTTGGGTTGCCAGCTCACAAAAAATGACACAGAGACTTATTATTAATTATGAAAGTTTTCCCTATAGCTTAGGTTTGTCCCACTAGCTCTTATAACTTAAATTAACCCATTTCTGTTCATCTGTATGTTGCTATGTGATTCGGGGCTTTTTCTTCTCCTCCTGCATGTCTTGTCCCTCTGTGTTTGGCTGGAAACTCCTCCTTTCTTCTTCCCAGAGCTCTCTGTCCCCAGAAGTCCTGCCTAACCTCTTCCTGCCTAGCTAATGGCCATTCAGCTCTTTATTAAACCAATCACAGTGACACATCTTCACACAGTGTAAAAGAATATTCCACAACTCCTAGACATCACCGTCTGATCTAAGCCATTCCTCTTGCTTAGTTTGCTGAGGAGGAAATTGAGCTGGGTTTATGAAAAGATCAGACTGTGAGATGACAGTAGACAACTAGGACCAGTGCAAGTCTGCTTCTACCTGTTAACCCTTTGCAGTCAGCTATTCATCTGAGGACCAGGTGCTACCAGGCACCCTGGAGCAATTTCATGACTGCTGACATAAGGCAGAGCATCANGCTGGATGGCAAACCTCTCTGAGTACCAACTGTGAAACCTGAGGCTGTGGCATCTTGACCCCATGGCTCCACTTCTTCCCCTTTTCACTCTATTTCTGAACATAATACAAATCAGCAACAAGACAAATAACAGTTATTCAGTAAGAAAAAAAAAAGAGCACCCATGTGCTTACAAAGCCTGCTTGAGGAGGACGGTCTTGAGAGGAGAGATGCCATGTTTCACTGAATGATGTTTCTCAGAGCTAGCAAAATAAGAGAATTTGAAACAAAGGTGATAAATCTTTTAAGAAACAAACACTTAATATTTCTAGATTCCCTTAGACCTTTAAAACATTACAAGAAGACATCCCTCACACCCTCAAATAAGCACAGCATTGTGTCTAAGCTGTGGAAGCTTCATTTTGATGAATCTGCCTCTTGCTCATGTATGGAAGTCTGTAAATACAGCCTGCTTGAATACTTAGCATTTCAGACCAGCTACCTCCACACTTGTCACTATGACAGGTTGTTATTTATAGAGAGTGGCACGCTGCTCAGATGCTGAATGAAGCTCTAAGGAACAACGGCAGCAACAATACATTTCAGGCAGCCNTATCGGCTCAGGTGCTGGTTTTACTTAGGCAAGAAAAAGAAATGTGTGTCCTGCTTTACAGACCTTCCCAAAGAGCATGTGATTTGTTGGTTTGAAGTCACAAAGGCCGCATGCAGTTTGAACTGCAAGCTGACAGGCCAAATGCTAAAAAAAATAGACTCACTGATGTCCTGTAATTGTGGGAATGAGCNAAGCCAGCTTCAAAAGTAGTCCATCCTTTTGTGGTGTTCTCAGTCTTTTGGCATGAACTCTTGGCCAGCATNTCATCATCTACTTAAGCAGGCAAAGCTGAAGGCAGAGCCAGGTGAACCTGAAGGAGGCTCCCTGAGTGGCATCCATTTCTGGTGTTTTGTCCCATGCAGAGGTGCATTTGGCTACATGAATTGCTAGTGCATGTGTGTATTCTGTTGTTGATTCTGTTTTAAAGTTAAGGCATTTGTAAGCTTTGTGTTTCAAGGGAAGAAGAAACTCGGATTTGTCCCTCAGAAACTAATTGTCCCTACATTTACTTCCCTCAGAAGGCAATACAGTTGTAGGTGGAGTTTTCTGTCTAGACCACTGATCAGCTCTGTCCCACCAGCTGCTCCCCAAATAACCACACAGAGACTTAATATTAATTATAAATGCTTGGCCGATAGCATAGGCTTGTTTTTAGCTAGCTTAACTTAAATTAACCCATTTCTATTAATCTATGGGTTGCCCCGAGGCCTGTTTACCTCATGAACATACTTCCCATCCTGCTTGCTCTGCAACTCATAGTGTCTCCTGAGACTCCTACTTCTTCCCAGCATTCTCTAAATCTGGTTCTCCTGCCTAACCTTATCCTGCCTAGCTATAGGCCAGTCAGCTTCTTTATTAAACCAATCACAGTGACATATATTCACACAGTATAAAGAAATATTCCATATACAGTTTCTGAAGATTTTCCTTGCATGCTTCCAATGGTCAAAACTATTCTGGNGATGTGGAGAGATTACAACTCATCTTTGAAGAAGTCCCTTGCTCATGTGAGTTTACAATGGATCCCATATTTTCCCTTAAAACCATAAAACCCACACTTAGCCCAGTTAAAGGGAAACTACTGAATCTATCATAGACTCATCCATTGTAGACTCACACATGAGCAATGGTGTCAGCAAAGGGGCTAAAACGATGCTACAGATACAGGTCATTCAGTAGGCAGTGCTAGAACACAACTCNATAGCTGTTGAGGGAAAAGCAAGCAAACAAACAAACACACTGATTCTTGCTTTACCACAAACATGATGATAACTTAGAGTACACCTAAATTTAAAAGCCAGATTAGCTAATTTCTAAGAAAACAGAGTGGGGGAAGTCTTTGGTATCTTGGGTTAGGCAAATATATATAGTTTTGGTGTATATGTTTATGAAAAGTTTATTGAGGACAGTAGAGGGCAGCAGGCTGGGCAGAAACTAGGGTACCACCTGCAACATAGGTAGGGAAGTATTTTTTAAACAGCACACAGAAGGCATAAATTTAAAAGTGGATAAAATGGCAACCTGCTCCACCTCCAGATCTGAGCATTGCCACAGCCCCCGATTGGGTCCCTTGGCCTGGNCCAGGTAAGAGACCACATCTCTGGTTCCAGGTGTGGGACACCTCTGCAGAAGTTGGTCAGGGAGGCACCAGAGGACAGCCCCTCAATCCCCAAATAATACAAGCTCTTGCCAGTCCTTTTAGTTGACCAGAGAACTAGAGGATAAAACCCCACATACTCCTTGGTTGCAAGATATAGAGTAACCAAGTTGGTGCTGAGTGATGAAATTCCTCCATGTTGGCTAGCTTCCAAAGTGCTGGAAGNTTCATGTGATGGCTGCTAGGTAGAAAGGGCATCAGTGGTCTTTCTCAGCTATGAATCCTATGAACCAAAAAAACTAAATTATGGAACAGTATGTTCCCACCTGTGCTATAACATAACAGCTGTTGTGAGGTGAAGCAACTGCCCTTTGATTGGATTTGAGGCCTGTTCCACAGGAGGGGGCCCATACCTGGTATTATAAGCCTGGTTAACCATCAATGCCTGGAAGTCACAGACCCAAGTGTGGAACTACTAATATTGTTTAACTAAATTGACTCAACATCTAACTGCCTTTTAAATGTCAAGTTTATACTCATAGACAAAAGCTTCTCACCTTAAAGAAATGCAAGTAAAAACCACAGTAAAGGAGGAGTTGGGGATCTTGGAGGAATTGCAAAAGAAAGTTGATCAAAATATATTGTATGAAATTCTCCAAAAGCAAAACATAACCCAAACCACAATAAGATACCCATTTGAATGGTTATGATTAAAAAGAAAGGGGCCGGAGACACCCACATCGTGTCTCGCAAAGGTCTGTAACTCCAGTTCCAGAGATTCTCACACCCTCTTCTGGCCTCTGTCAGCACTAGCACACACACGGTGAATAGACATACATGTAGGCTATGTGAAACACTAATACACATAAAATAGAAATAATTTTTTAAAAACTTAAAAATGAAGGACCACATAATATGTTGGCAAGGTTATGGAGCAACTGGAATTATCATAATCTGCCCGAGGGAATATGAAATTGTACAACCACTTTGGGAAAACTTGTGAATTTTCTGAGAATTTAAAGACATACTTATAAGGTGACAGACCTAAAGACTTAAAGTTACTTTATAAGCATTTAGCCAAGAGAAAATACATGTCTATGTGAAGACAGATATATGTCATATATGTGTGACCTAGTATGGGATGACTCATCCCCGAGAGGCTTGAGGGCCAGCCGGCCCAAACAAGTAAAAAAGATACTGAGAGGCTTGAGGGCCAGTCACCCAAACAAGTAAAAAAGATACATTCTGAGAGCCAGCCTGGGTCTGCCTAGGGGCCTTAGCAACAGCAGCTGAAACATGAGCTGGAGACGACCTGGACCAATGAGAGGCAGCCATGTCACACCAGCAGATGCATATTCATCAGACCTTCCCCCAGGGTGGGGTGGAGGGTATATAAGCTTGCCTCTTCCCGAGTAAACTGAGCTTGTTGTTTGGACATTCTCCGGGAGTCTGTGTGTCTTGACTTCCGCGCCTACTTGGCCCCATCCCCCAAAGGGAACAACAACACAGGACCCCTGCTACAGGACCCCTAGTCCAGCAGGTTGTTCTTCAGTGATGGGTCCTGATGGGGAGGTGCCTGGGGATGAGAAAGATAAAGACAATAGAAAATAGAGGTCTTTGCACAAGCTTTGTCTCATGCCAAGCAAATTTATTAAGAAGTACTGCATCATGTACACTATTTGCAAAGAGATAAACAGTCANGGTTGGTAGAGAGCTAAGTCAGACAAGGTTGGCAGAGAGAACACAAGTTACCTTAGAGAAGCTGCCCATGGACTGATAACCACAGCCTGGGGGGAATAGTCAGGTCCCCAGAAGCTGCAACCTTGACTCCTGAGAGGCACTGGCTCCAACCCTACACCAACCTTGCCAAGTGCATGCCTAGACAAGAATACAGAACTAAAGTTCCCATTGTCCTTTCATCAGGGCTTCTGAGTAAGTCTTGGGTCTGTCTGCCTCCCCACATATGTGTATTTAATTTCATGTGAATATATATGCAATTTCACACATACACACATGTATGACAAATAAATATGTTGATAGCAGCTTTATTTGTAAGAGCCCTAAACTGGAAGCAGCTCCAAATGTTCACCAGTGAGGGATCAATGAAGTTTATATATAAACAAACAGGATCTTGCCCTTAAACTTATAAGACAGGAACAAACTATTAATACATGCAACAAGATGCAACAACTCAAATAGCAAATCCATGCATGCAGCACTGCACTGTTGACATCTTGAAGCAGCAAGCTCTAAACATGCAAGTAGAGGAGCAACGGCTTCCAAATAGGCCCCAGGAAACTCTGGGACTGAGAAAACTATGTTATATTTCATATTTGATAAGTACACTTATTAAATTATACACTTAAAATTTTCTGTAATTCCTCAACCTTAAAATATTGTCTAAAATCCACTCTCAATGCCATTATATTTCTCAACTTAAATTAAAAAAATCAACATGTATATGTATGCAAATAAAGATTTTGAAGCTATTTTTTCGTTTAGGAAAATGTTCTTCATTATGACTATGACCTTTTTTTTAAAAAAAGGTTCCTGTTAAATTTTTCTTATAACTTCATTATCAGTTAAAACTTATAAAAGAATGATTTGTTTTTATGTATATGAGTGTTCTGCCTACAAGTATATATGTACATGCAGTGCCAGCAGAGGCCAGAAGAGTGTTGGATCTCTTGGAACTGGAGTTAGAGATGGTTGTGAACCTCCATGTGGGTTCTGGGAACTGAACCTGGGTCCTTTGCAAGAACAGCAATTACTCTTACCANTGAGCTACCTTGCTAGTGCCCAGTTAAAACTAACCATTTTAANAAAACCTTCATTTTTAAAAATACTTTCATGAGTACTGGATTTCCACCCTCCTCTTGCCTCACAATTCCTCCATGTCCATCCTACCTTTCAAATTCATGACCTCTTGTCATACACACATATCAACATGTATATAATTATATATATAAAACTACTGAGTCTACATAGTGTCTCATTTGGACATTCGGTTAGGACTGACTACTTGGTATTAGATAACCAATTAGGAGCCTCATCCATGGAGAAAAAGGATTTTCCCTTTCAGTAGCCATTGATTGCCTATAGATTTCATTACAGAATGGGACCTGGTGGAACTTCCCCCATCTACATCAGCATGTTGATTAGTGTTCTCATTATATGAATTCATGGGTGCAGCCCCCCAGCTCACAGCAGGTGTTTTGTTCTTCTGGCTTTCACAATCTTCCAGTCCTTCTTATACTATTTCCCCTGAGACTTAGGTATAGGGGTTGCTTTATAGATTAATTGGGGTTAGATACCACATGGTCACTTATTCTCTGCATTTTGACTGGTGTGGGTTTCTGTAGGTCTCCAGCTGTTGCAGAAAGAAGCTTCTTTGATGAGAGATGAGAGCCACACTTGTCTGTGGGATAAGCACTTAGAGTGTAGTTAGAAATTATATTGGTTAGTAATGTGGTAACAGAAGGNTCTCCTCAAGGGTCCATGGCCTCTCCAGCCAAGAGTACGTGGCTATGTTTATAATACCAGGCATGAATTCTCACCTATTAAGTAGGCTTGAAGTTCAATTAGACAGCAAAGTGCCACCATTGCACCCCCAGGGGACATCTTGCTGTGCTGGTCATTGTGGTATGTAGACTTTATAACTGGGTAGGACTACTGATTGCTTTTCTTCCTTGGCAGCTTGCCTATCACTTTCTTTCCTCAATGAGGTTTCCAGGTCAGTTCCAATTCAATTCCTCCAAATCCTGNGTCCAAAGTGTGTGTTGTCTTCAGCGATAGGGTAAGAAAGGGCAGTGGAAATAGCCTATGATTTTGGAAGTCTCTTGGACTCCCTTGACCAACAACTGGAAGGAAAGTTTACCATGCCTGGCACAGGGCTTTTTTTTATTAGTCCTATGGCTCTTGGAGGAAGCATTACCACCCCATGTGGCATAACTTTCATTTAAACTACATATATGCACTTTAAGTAAGCATGTTTTTCAAGCATCCTTAGTGTTACCGCTTCTTCCTCCCTCTGCTTCTAACTCCTACTACCCACCCCACCCCCCTTCTTGAGCCCCTTCCTCTGCCTGGTCCCTTTTTACTTTGCTGGCTTCTGAGGTTACTTTTGGTTATACACTCACATCTCAAGATTTGGAGCTAGGATCCACAAATAAGAACATATGGCATTTGTCTATCTAGGTTGCCTCACTCAGTTCCATTTTTACCTGTAAACCTCATTATTTCATTTTGTTACAGCTGAACAGTATTACATTGTGTGTATGTACATTTTCCTTATGCATTCATCAGCTGAATACCATTTAGGTTGTTTTCATTTCCTAGCTCTGTGAATAGAGGCAATGAACCTGGCTGAGCAGGCATCTCTGTAGCAGGATACTGCAACCTTTGGATATATGCCAATGAGTGGTATATACACCCCAAATCTTTATTGATTGGCTTGAGACAAGGCCTCACTATATAGCTTAAGATGGCCCCAAACTCATGGTAATTGTCCTGAGTGCTGAGATTATAGGCATGTGCACACACTTAGCACTGACTATTATCAGTGTCTCTTTCTGTTGCTGACAAAATGCCCTGACAAAGCAACTTGGGGAAGGGAGTGTTTATTTTGGCTTCATAGTTCNAGGTGACAGTCCATCATGGCAGGGAATTCATAATGGCAAGAATTGGAGGCAATGAGTCACATTGAACCCACATCAAAAAACAGAAAGTCCACCTTCCCGTCCCCTCCATTCTGGTCACTCCGGATTTACTCTTAGTCCTGCTGCAGCCTGCCCACAGGAGTCCCTCTTCCCAGTGCACCGCCATCTCCTAGGAACTCTGCCCCTTGGTACTAAAACTAGGGGGACGCTAGTTCTTTCCTACTGTTGTTCCTTTTGGCTTTCCTTAAAGCCTGTCTCAATTCCCTTGTGACACCTGTCCATACACAGAAACTCTCTACTAGGGACAACATTTGGCTAAGATCCAGAGTGGGCAGCAGCACCCAAAAAAGGAACATTTACCCAACAAGGAGGAGACCAGATAACTACACCAAGAAACATTTAAAATGTCAGATGCCTAGATCCCAGCACAAAATTACAAACAAGAATAACCAAGGCAGTATGTATCCTCCAGAAGCCAGCAACCTAATACACCTTGAGAAATGCAATTTACCTGAAATACAAGTTTTAATCTGCATTGCCCCGATGGCTAAGGATATTGAATATTTGAGTATTTTCCCCCCCTCCCCCCAGGTATCTGTTTCCTCTTTTGAAAACTGTTTGATTCTATACCCTCTATTTTAATTGCGTTATTGGGTTTTTTCTTAGTTCTTTATATATTCTAGATATTAACCTCCATCAGATGTATAATTAGTAAAGATCCCCCCCCATTCACTCACATAATGGTGTCTTTCGCTGTACAGAAACTTATCAGCTTCATGAGGTCCCATTTACTGTTTGGTCTTAGTGCTTGTGCTATTTGTGTCCTGCTCAAAAATTCCTTTCCTGTGCCAATAACTTCAAGCCCATTTCCTATTATCAGATTCACAGTACCATTTGGGATTGAGTTTTGTGCAGGATGATAGATAAGGATCTATTTGCATTCTTCTACATGCAGCTACCCAGTTTGACCAGGAACATTTATTAAAGGTGCTGCCTTTTCCATAGTATTTTTATTTTTGTTAAAAATCAAGTGTCTACTAGTGTGTAGAGTCCTATTCTACCGATCAATCTGTTTTTTATGCCAACTCTATACTGTTTTAATACTACAGCCCTATAATACAACTTGAGACCAGTTCACTTCTTATTCAGGATTGTTTTAGCTATGCTGAGTATTTTGTGTTTCCATATGAAGACTGTTTTTCAATTCCTGTTAAGAATTGTGTTGGGATTCTTATAGTAACTGAAGATGAGGTGTATACATATACGTCTAAAAATTAAAAAAAACTTTTAAAAATTACATTTGCTTTTCAGAAGATAAATATTTAGCATTTACACAATAATTTTGGTGCTTTTAAGGCAACAATGTGGCTGCTCTCTGGCATATGAGGTTATCACTGGTCACTGAAATTAGGACAAAGAATTCAGTTCTTCACTTGGAAAGCTACAATCACTGGGAAACATCTACTCATTTCTCAGAAAAGCTTCACTGGAAAGTGGCCTTACGGATTTTAGATGACACATATGAAAACACGAAACTACAATAACCAATATGAATGGCAGGTCCCTTAAATAGAAACTCAATTCAGGCAGGGCTGCATGGCAGGATGAGAAACAGCAGAGGCTAGGCATGAAGGCAGGCCACAGATGGCACTTGTGGGAGACAAAAGTCAAATGCTCTAAGGTTCTTTCCACAGTCACTGAACAGTTCTGTATTGTTCTATGATGTAATAAGTCTTTCCTAGATGAAGAATTTCTTTGATCATATTTTCTTTGTATGAATGTTGTCTGCATGTATGTATGAGCGTCATGTATATGCCCGTACTTGCCTGGTGCCCTTGGAGGTCAGAANAGGGTGTCAGATCCCCCTGGAACTGGAGTTATGGAGTTGTGAGGCACCATGTTGATGCTGGGAATTGAACCTGGGTCCTTAGTAAAAGCAGTGAGTGCTCGTAACCACAGAGCCATCTTTCTAGCCCTCTTTCTTAGGAGTTTTACCAAGCAGGAGGAACGTATAATCTAACAACAAAGAGAAGAAAACATTCTTAAAAGCTATACTAACCAAGAGTATATACTAAAAATACAGTATGTACCTACCAACATGTTACTTCCCATGATTTTATACANCTACAAATACATACTTTAACATACAAATACAGGGAAATTTTACAAGCAAAGGATTGAGATTCTGTAAAAATATAAAAAGATGATCTAAAATGTTTCCAGCTATGACACTGCACAGTGAACCAGGACATACCAGGCACATTTCCATTGCCTAAAATCTAGGGACCCCTCAAAGGCACCATGGAGTTTCAAGTATTACCAGAAATGACTTAGAAATTTCTCCAAAGGAATTAAGAAACCATTCAGACTGAAGGCAAACACTTAAAAAATGAAATCCACAGAGCAGGATTTCATTTAAGTGAGACTACAGACAATGCAAATTCATCTCGACAGCTAGACCAGTGGTTGTCTACAGATGGGGTCTTGAAGGGAACAGCTGATAGACAAGGGCACCAGGGAGCTTACACATGCGGTAAACATACTCAGAATGCTGATTGCTGGAGTGTTTCATAAGTGTATGTATCTGTCAAAACTCAGTAAACTATACACTTTAAAATGGATGCAGTTTACTGTATATAAACTATGCCCTAATTAAATAAAAGACTTCCTAATAGGCAGAAATAAAAATACCACCACCACAGAAATGACAGAGCATGACCATGGCTCACTTCCTGTGCGCTGGGCAGGTCTTTCTATTGGCCCAGTACCCTTTATTTGTACTTCCATTTCGGGCACTTTGTCCTTCAGGTGAATGAAGATATTCCAAGTAAGTGAATGCCAACACTGAGGCACCCCTAAATTATGGGGGGACTTTATAGCATAGCAGTCATTCAGAACAGATATTTGGGTTGAGGAGGTGTGGGAATGTTTCCTCTGCTGATTAGTGGCCAGTTTCCACATATGTGACTCCACCTAAACAGACGGAGAAGGTAGAAAAGTAGATCTGGGGACAAATGCTCACCTTGAGGAGCTCCAACCCTCACCATCTTACAGGGGATGCTTCTACTGTGGGGCAGACATGAACATGGAGCTTGGCATTAGTAACAGTAACAGCTTATCAATAAATACTGAAGAAACANGGAAACTATTGGATAGATATTAAAAATATGTGCACTTATCTATAAGCTGAAGTGTTACTTGATAAAAGAGCAAAATGCTTACTGTAGCTTAGAAAAAAAATAAGTTTCTAATGAAAACAGTCACTTTTATGCTGTACTTCATTAAGACGAAGGCCCATGAAGAAATAGAGAATCTTTTTCCTCACTTAAATATTTTGTGTGCGCCACAGTAAATATGCACCATTTGCATGCAAGAACCCTTGGGGAACATAAGGAGTCAGCGCAACTGACTGTTATGTCAGTCATAAGGAGTCTGCGCAACTGAGGGGATGTTACAGAGGGATGTAAGCCTCTATGTGGGTGCTGGGAACTGAACCTCAGTCCTCTGCAAGAGTTTTAAATGCTCCTAACTGTTTAGCTATCTCTCCAGCCCAATGCCTCGGCCTCTCCAAAGCATCATGATTATGGCACAGCAATGCTGAGTATCCTAAGAAACTGGTGTTTCAGTTATTAGTCTGTGTTAGGTAAACTCCACTAGCGCAAACCCCACAGCTTAGCTGCTGAGAGAAGCCAGCTACCATCTCTACATAACAGCCTGAAATAACAATCTGAATTTTATTAGAAACAAAAATAAATTGAAAAACCCTCCTTCAGTTACATAATATGCACAAGAGTTTCTGCATCACATCATTTTACAAGAACTTTTTGAATGACAGGAGTAAAAGTAGAATTTACTAACATGAAGAGAGTTGGGTGTGGAAGACCAAGAGTGCACGCACGCACACACACACACACAC
>LZPO01075924.1:326736-349628 GCA_001675575.1 Neotoma lepida
TATTTTATGCATGAGTGCTCTATCTGCATGTACACCTTTATGCCAGAAGAGGGCATTAGCTCCCACTAGAGATGGTTGTGAGTCACCATGTGGTTGCTGGGAATTGAACTCAGGACCTCTGGTAGATCAGCCAGTGCTCTCAACTGTTGAGCCAAGTGCTAGATTATAGGCATCCATCACCACATCTAGTTCTCCATGTGCTGATGACAAAGTCCAGGACATTATACATACTAGGCAAGCACTCTGCCAACTAAGCTACCTCCCTACTCCTGTAATGAAAGACAGAATGAAAAAAGTTTACAGTGTGCCACTGAATCAGACTTGCATTCAAAANCTCTTCTTAACAGGGTGCTGAAAATGCGAAGGAAGAGACAGAGACTTAGGTTCGGTTTCTCTAATTCTCAGGTGACCCTAGGGTTAAGATCCAGGTAGAGTCTGTTAAGTGTCTGCCTGGTACCAAAGTCAGTGCACAACAAATGGCAGCTATTATCACTAGTGGTTCTAAATCCATCAGGTAAGTATGGTCTGCTTTAAAAAGTCCTTGGGGGGGCTGGAGAGGTAGCTCACTTGGTAGTGTTTACCTAGCACGCAGAATGTCCTGGGTTTGGTCCCCAATACCACATAGACAGGAGGTAAGCTATAAACTAAGCACTTGGGAGGTACAGGTAGGAAGATCAGGAGGTCAAAGTCATCCTTTGCCACATGGTTTGAAGCCAGCCAGGGATATATTAGACCTTGTGGAAGTCTTGGGGCAGAAAAGGCTCCATCAAGACTGGACATTTTTGGTACCATCAGTTTCCAGCCAATGACTGCCAGGAGCACACTGGTGGAAGAAAGTTGGGTTTACTATTGTGGTGATGAAGGTTCTCTATGGGACACCGCAGAGCATCTCTGTAAGAATGCTTTAGAAAGAAACTCATGACTGAGACTCTGTGGTTGGTTGATTTGGGGAGGACAGGGTGTTCTCTCTCATTTGACTGCTGCCAAGAGGGGCAATTCTATAGAGAGGCAGACAGACAGGAGAGAGCTGCATTTGGTAAAGCAGTTGTAGCCATTCTTTTCCGTAGGGAAGGGCAATGATTTCTGTGTTTAGGGTGGCAGGAACCCTCCTACACTGAAGTGGATTTGCTTTGTCTTATTTTCCCAGGGTCTGAGCAGTCTTTTTGATANAGCTAGCAAAGGGTTGCTTTTTTCTTTCTCAAAGACACTAGGAGGCCAGATACATTTTGAGTGCTTCCTAAGCTTCCCAAATTAACTGCAAACCATGTACATTGCAAGCTGTGAAGAAANGGTCATTTANATATTTACATTGTTATATGTAATTAAGAAGTCTGCTTTGCTATTACTCTCAATAGAAAGGGAAGTACTAAAAAAAAAAGTCCTCCATTTTAATTTATAGGTGGAAAGTAATTTCACTGACATTATTTCTCAAGTCACAAGACCAAGTACACACAACTGATCAGTTCACTTTTTTCTATGAGATGTAATGCTAAGCTTCACTAGCAAACTATTCTTTTTCATGACAACCGTACTACATGGGTCTGATTTTTTGTCAGGCTCTTTACCAATTTCAGTGTCCAGAAACAAACCTCAAAATAAAACTAACAGCAGAAGTTCCTCCCATACCCCATGCCCCATGCACATCTGCCAATCACTTCATCAAATTTGGAAAGAAGCACACTGTCAAGTTATGGAAGCCCATGCTGTGGGCATGCTCCCTCCCACATGATGAACTGTTTCCATGAGGAGTTACATGGATTCAACCCAATGGTCATGCAGACACTTTTCTGGTGAAATTCATTCATAGTATTCTGTGACCATTCTCTGTCACTCTTACCCCAAAGTGAATACAATGTAAGGTTATAATACTTTGGTAATTTTTAAAGAGAATAAGTTTAAAACACTGGTTATACCAACTATTTAAGAGACAAATCAAATGCTCTCTTCTCCCGTATCTTCTGAAATGGTCATGCCAGTGACTGTCCCTTGGTCAGTCTGCCTCAGTACATAGGTTTTACTACTTGAACGCATTGTACACTAAAGGGTTAACAGCCACAGATCTAAGCTAAGTATGACCAGTGGAGAGATTAGCAAGGCTTGGTATTGGGAGTGTTTGGACTGAAGCTCTCACAATAGCAGCTACTCTGTGTTGTAGGGTCAAAGAACACTGGGTTAGGGTTCAAATAACTAGAATATTGATGGCAATAGTAAACACAGCTTAAAAGCTTGTGCTCATCGAGACTATGGACTCAAAGCAAATACCAGACATTAAATAGGCTGNCTAAAGCCTTTAAATAGTGAGGGAAATCAAAAAGTTCTGGGGTATCACAAAAACCAATAAACTGGAAAAAAAAACCCACTACTGAATGAGTGAGAAAAGGTTTAGCCGGGCGGTGGTGGCACACGCCTTTAATCCCAGCACTCGGGAGGCAGAGGCAGGCGGATCTCTGTGAGTTCGAGGCCAGCCTGGGCTACCGAGTGAGTTCCAGGAAAGGCGCAAAGCTACACAGAGAAACCCTGTCTTGAAAAACAAACAAAAAAAAAAAACAAAAAAAAGGTTTAAATTTATTAATGACTCTAGAAAATTAGTAACTTATGTATCTGTACTTGTATATTTTAAGATTACATGTATATATATGTGGGTGTATGCAGTATGAGCTGTCATAAAATACTACCAGATTTAAATCAAGTCAAAGATACTAATCACTTATCAAGATTTTCTTTTCTTTTCTTTTTGAGACAGGGTTGCTCTTTGTAGTATTGACTGTCCTAGAACTCACTATGTAGACTAGGCTGGCCTCAAACTAACAGATCTGCCTCTGCCTCTCAGGTACTGGGATTAAAGGTGTGTAACACAATGTCCAGCCTATCAAGATATTTTTAAGTTAAAGAGAGATCTAGAAACATTCTAACTTTTATTAGAAACTATTAAAAAATTCCTTAATTCTGGTAAAAATGAAACAATAAACTTTCTATGATGGGAAGTATTAATGTATATTTCCTCAAAGTAAATTACATTGATACTTTACATGTATACATGAATCATTACATAATAAGTTTATTATTTCATATGAATATTATACTCACATGAAAATAAGACAACAAAATACCTCATACTTAGTCCTCATTCATTTTAGAAAACATGATAAAATGGATGTCAAGTGTATTAATTTGAGAAACAGAAAAAAATCTTAATTACTTAGCTACTTTTATAAACCTGATTAATTAGAACTCTATAGTAGAGTCAATATGGCTTGAATTATAGCATTTTCTGGACTATTTACAAAGAAGCTATGATAGAAGAGTTGGGGGAATTCAGAAGAACATTGAAAAAACAAACAATAAAATCTATAATGACTAGAACAGCAGCTTCCTGGAGTTTAGCCATCTGCTTAGTATATATTTTCAAAGGATAGTTAAGAAAAATATGATGCCAGTGGATACATCAAATTAAAANATGTTAACATTCTCCAAGTGGCCCCAGGAGTAACATATTAGGGAGGTATTTNTTTCTCTCATTAGTAAAAATTATTAATACTTACTANTCAATTTAGAGGACAATGATAAAGGTGCATTATTAAGTTTTATAACAGAGTACTTTCTTAAAACATATGAGAAAAACATGGTGCACTGCTGAACAACATGCTTCTCATACAGTTCAAACTGAATTAGGAACATCAGAGCNTCTGCATTTTCTTTATGGACTGAAATTCAGTAGCAATAAACTTCTTGACCATATTTTCAGGTCAACTATTTTACAGAGGATATTCTGGTTTATTCTTCATCTCTGCCTATCATAGTTCTCCACAGACAGATAATTTGAATGTTAAGTCTTACCTGACCAGATTCTGTCCCAGTAACAGTCAAGTCTTGGATGGATCTACGTCTTGGTTGCCCGTTGCCTTAAAACAAAACAATAACAAAAAAAGTAAAATTGCAATCTAGTCACACACTTAAGAAGGGTGTAACTGCTGCAGAGAAGTGCAATCTGCTGCTCCTGGGATCTATGTAACACGTTTGCAGGAAAAAGGAGTAAATTTATTGTTAAAATCAACCTATCCAAAAACTGAGAAAGAAAGAGACAGAGAGAGAACTGGAGTGTATTAACTCAAAGATTGCTGGTCCACAACAGAGTATGTCCTAATACAATGACACTCCTACCGCACAAACAGCAGCTGAACTGTCTTCCACCATCTTCTGTCATGTGTTTAAATAGATGAATGCCTGGGGGCTGGGGCTGATGACGGCATCTATTTCAAGGGCCTTACGTTACAGTTTTCACAGCAAGACAGTTAGCAGGTTGTAAGACACGTCTGGCTGTAGCTGGCAGCAGTGCCTAAGAGGATGCTTAGGTTTAAATTATTGCCCCGAGTCACATTGAATCCCATTAGTCCTTGTCAGAATGCAGTAATTCATCATTAGTGAGTAACAGCTCAGTTTCCTCTCANAGATGAACAACATTCATTCTACGCTCAAATAAATATATATAGCTTGTTGAGATGGGCTATTATGAACACCCTGCTTGAGAAACATCTATATTAGCAACAATTTTTAACTCAGTAAAAAAAGAATTCTACAAACAAGCCTTCAGCAGAACAGACTGACTTAAACAACAGCTTCACTCAGCACCTTTACTTAGGAGTAGGGTTGTTTATACAGTATCTTTTAACATGAGAGATCAGCTGTTAAAGAGGAAACACTAAAATACTATGAGAAACAGCTGGCACAATAGTCGTAACTCCTTTGAGCCTGAAAGCTGTACCATATAATTCTGCAACTAGCAGGCAGCACTCAGGACACATGCTCTAACAGCTCTGTTCTGATGAGCAGATTTACATTTTTCACACTTCATGATCTTAGATATAAAAAACTGCAGCTAAAACCAATCAGTATCATTTATCATCTTAATTCATGTGATCTCATTACTGTTTGACATATAAACCAAATGGACTTTGAATAGAATTATGAATGTTCAAGTAGTGAATATAAGTTACTCTTGTGTAAGTATAGCTCTTAACTTTTCCCATTTTAGACTGCTTTAAAATTCTTTGCATACTCTAAATTCAAACTTACTTCAAGTTTCAATTTATTCTAAAAGGTCCCAACTTTCCATTACAAAGTAAAAAAACAAACTGCATTTATTGAATCAGATACTTTTAACTATTTCTGCGTCCCCAAACAAAAAGGATACTACTATGACTAATGAGCAATTTTAGGCACATTTCATTCAACACCGTCATTCTAAAATTAGCACAGATGAGACAGACTATAAAAGTGTCTGGAACTCTTTTCAGATCAGCAACATTTATGAATCTGAGGAACCCCAGCATATGTGTCTATACACCATGACATCGCCATCATAGTTTCACCAAATATGAGTTCAAGTCTAGCTGAGGGACAGAAGAAAGGGGAGGAAAAACTTTAAGGAAATAGGGTAAAGAAGAGCTGACAGTTAACAAATGCCATAAAATGAGAATTTTCATGCTACAGCATGAGTGGAAGCAAGCAGTATTAGGCAGTTCATTTTAATGAGCACAACCATGTCAGAAACCACCTGGCAAACAGCTCAGACAAAGCAAAAGAGGATTGCAATCAACAAATACTTGTTGCTCCAATATTAAGTTTAAAAGCCATAATTTAGAAATATGAACGTAAGTAACTCAAGCTCCTAGTATTGCAAATGAAAATCACTGGGTGTGTTCTTAGAAAATTTGAATTCTCAATTTTTTGCACTGAATACTAATCTAGAAATGTACTCATTTAACACTTAAAATATGTCTTACTCTGTGTGTGTGTGTGTGTGTGTGTGTGTGTGTGTGTATACTCTTGATACAGCACGGATGCGGAGGCTGGAAGACAACTTGTGCAAGGCAGTTCCTGCCTGTCAGTCTTGGAGATCATACTCATACTTTGGCAGCAAGTTCCCTTACCTGCTGAGCCAGCTCCATTTCTCACTTTTTAAAGTTATCTGATATGTGCACACCTGTATTCCATATCCTCTAGCAAACAAAAAGGCAGAAAAACCTAGGGCAGCATGATATAAGTAATAACTAGCTACACATGACGCCCCAGCACTGACACTGTAAAAAATGCTGATCTTCTGCCGGGCATGGTGGCACATGCCTTTAATCCCAGCACTTGGGAGGCAGAGGCAGGTGGATCTATGACTTCAAGGCCAATTTGGTCTACATAGGGAGTTTAGGACAGCCAGGACTCTGTAGAGAGACCTTGTCTTAAAAAAGAAAAAAAAATCCTGATCATCTATGATTTGTAAGAGAAATATGAGAGCTTTAAGAATGGTTTGTCTAAGTTCTCANTGCCAGCTAATAACACACCCTCCTCTAGGCCCCAAGGTAGAAAAGGAGGCAAGACCATCAGAAAGCTGCTGTCACAGCTCACAAGCGTGTCACAGACACAATCTAACTCCTCAAAAAGGCTGCTCTTTTAACTATAGCTGAGTTCCTAAGCAAGTGTTTAAGTCATTTCAGAACAAGTCCAGAGATTACTGAGGTCTCACACAGTCTACCACTTTGCTTTTTCATAAGGTCTAAATCAGTCCACAGCTTTCACTACCAATGCCTTAAACTTTCAAAGTACATGTAGACTCTTCACTTAAAAGCAAACTATGATCGTGTAGACTTCTCTAGGCCAGATTGCTGAAAAATCTGAGATTTTTAAGTTCTAAATAAAATTGTTCTCATGCATAAAATAGGATTGAAAACATTGTACAACATTATATATGTAAGTTTTTAATTACTGCTTAGAGGTAAACTGATGGAGTAATTTTAAAAATGTGTGCTCATTAGATTGCCACAAATCTCTTACTCTTAGTAATTTCAATAAATTATGCCTCTCTTCTTAGGATACCAGATAGGTTTTTTCAAAGCAATTATTAATAACTGATGAGTTTTGTNTTGGAATTAGCTTTATTAGATTAGAATTTGAAGTCCACCCCTCTTTTCTTTTTTTTAAAATAAATTTTATTTCTTTTAGACAGAGTTTCACTATGTAGCCCCCTGGCTAGCTTTGAACTCTGAGAGATCCACAGCCCTCTGTCTCCTGTGTGCTGGGACTAAAGACAGGGGCCAATATGCCTAAATGCTGGTTTAGTTTTTAGATTATAAAATGTGACCCTGGAAATCTAAAATTTGGTAGAGAGAGTCCCTGAATATTTACAGTAAATTTAGATTAACTTCTCTATTTAACTAATCACAAATACCAAATTCCATAGGAAGTGAACAGAAGTATCTTAACATAGTCCCTAATCACAGGCTTACAATTCTTAATGAGACTACCTGNGCTAGGTAGGGACTTTTCAACTGNAGAAAAGCTCAAATTCCCCTATTATACTGTCTCATATTATATTACACATGGGAAATGTGCANTAATTTGTATAATTCTAGTTGAAGAAATATTTACAAACATTAGTGTCTACTAGTTCTTGAACCAAGCACGGTATGAGAAAAGCTTTATTCTCATGCTAGTGAAGAAAGCACAACAATGTCTGGGTGTCTCTCAGGACTGCCTCTGCCTCCAGGGTGTGGCGCTCTACAGAGTCCTCCCACTGGTCAGTATGTCTGTCAATTCCCAAGCTGGAGGAGGGCGAGAAACCCAGTTAAATGTCCACCTCTTTCATCTTTCTCTTCATCACACTCTTGCTATAAAAGTAAATATACAGCACAGCCAATGTCTTATAAAAGTGAATATGAGTATTTATTTACTTATTTATTTATTTATTTATTTTTGGTTTTTCGAGACAGAGTTTCTCTGTGTAGCTTTGCGCCTTTCCTGGAACTCACTTAGTAGCCCAGGCTGGCCTCGAACTCACATAGATCCACCTGCCTCTGCCTCCCGAGTGCTGGGATTAAAGGCGTGCGCCACCACCACCCGGCAAGTATTTTTTTTTTGACAGCTAATAGAACTAAATGTGGCTAAAATAGATCTAAAACTTAGAGACTTAAGGTTTATTTCCAACTTCAAGAACAATAAACAATAAATCAGATAACTCAAGGTCTTCAGGGAATTGTAAAAATTATTTTATAAACATCAGTTAAGAATGGCTCAAAAATATTATTATGCAAAGAAAATACCAAAGATGGAATATCATTTTTGGTGAAGGCATTCTATCCCTCTCCATACCAAGCCATATTATCACTGACTTAGAAACCACAAAGGTATAGTAAAACTGCACTGTTCATGCCCTCAAATAGTAGTATTTTAAGGTAATGCATATCTAGAGTGGANCAGAGGCTATTCAAGTGCCTTAAAATGGAATCAAACATTATAATTAAGACAAATATTCTATAATATTTTCTAGTTTAGCTTGTTTTCTCAAGATGTGCATATATTATAACTGTAGTATCAGTATTTACAAGGTGATTTTGTAAGTCACATTTTGAGTATTTGTTTCATTTTATAGTAGCATTCAATCTGGTATAAACTATAAATAATAATTTTAGTATGAGAGCAAATGCAGAAGGTTGTTTCAATTATACCATTTGTTTATAGGTGTCTAACTGTGATTTTTCCCAGTGGACTTTGAAATGCATTATAATCATACCTGGTGTCCCTGAGTGCTCCAGTCACTCACAAAATGACTTTAGGGCACATATGCTCTTCCCTGACTATTTATTTTAGAATTACAAACTAAGAGCCACAAAAGACCAAGGACAGCACAAATAATCCTGAGCAAAAAGAACAAAGCTGGAGGGATTCCCATTCCAGACCTCAAGATACATCACAGAGCCACAGTAGTAAAAACAATATGGCACTGGCACAAAAGGAGACACACAGACCGATGAAACTAAACAGAAGACCCAAACATGAGTACATGTAACTTCAGCCATGTAGAATATGACAAACATGCCCCAAACAGCTCTCTACTTGGATATAAGACCTGTTCAACAAGAGGAACACCATGCTTGGTACTGGAAACCTTACCCACTACCCACAGCTAGTGAAGTCACGGGATCTTGGAGAAAACCCTACAACTACTACTTTGCTAATCCACTGAATCTCTAACTACAAATCAAATATTTGTCCTATGCCCACAGGTAAGTGTAGTTCTTAACTCTTAATCAAGGAAATGTCTCTATGCAATGGATGAAGACCATTACAGAAAACAAATGATCAAAATGCAGAGCTGCTGAGCTCAGTCGCAAATGATACATCTACAACACAACTTCTACACCTAAGCTTCAAGGAGCATTTCAGAAGATAGGGAAGAAAGATTGTAAGAACCAGAGAACAGGGAATTTGCTGAGACTGTCTCCTAGAAATGTCAGAAGCTACATGCATCAAGTCTCACCAACATGACAGCCTAAACATGACCTAAGACAACAGACATTATTAACAGTACAAAGGGAAAGTTCATAAGGTCTCAACCCTACACAAAGAACTACAGGCAACTAAGGAATGCTGAGGATGGAGAAACAGTCTTCCCCAGGGAAGAGTAGACCAACTGACTACCCAATACCACAAGTATCATTCTACAGACTGAGCAAGTTGTATTTATATATTCAGGAACAAATAACACACCACTATCACCACCACTGACACCCATACTTGAAAAGAAGAGGCTGTGAATTTGAACTGGCAAGGAGGGGATATATGGGAGGGTTTGAAGGGAGGAAAACAAAGGGAGAGAAATGATGTGGTTGCATTATAATCTCAAGAAATAAAAAACTTATTTAAAAAAATTCTGAACAAAATACTCAGACTCTCATTCTACATTTTAAACTAAGGAAGGCTGTTGCTCCTTTTATGTAACTTTTAGGCATTTTACCTATTCATCTTCAACAAATGATGTTTTTGAAGAAATGTGAAAGTTAGGTATTTTAACACCAGCTGAAATAGGATAGTTTTGCAAACACAATCCCATCTGGGCATCTGAGAAGAGGAGAGGGGAGGAAAGAACCAGATCAAAACTTGGGGCAGCAGCCACTTTAAGATGAGGCAAAGATCTCCTTCCTAGGCACTGGCCATCAGAAAGTCATTGAAGTAGATGATGAATGCAAGCTTTGCACTTTCTAGGAGATGTACATGGCCACAGAATAGCTGCTGATGCTCTAGGTGAAGAGCAGAAGGATTATGTGGTCTGAATTAGTGGTGGGAATGACAAAGTTGTCCCCTGATGAAGCAAAGTGTCTTGACCCATGTCAGAGTGTGCCTGCTATTGAGTAAGACACAATCTTGTTATAGATCAAGGAGGACTGGAGAGAGGAAGCACAGGTCTGTTCATGGATATGCCTTGTGGATGCTAATCTCAGTGTTCTCAACTTGGTTACTGTCAAAAAGGGAGAGAATATTCCTGGTCTGTAGAGCTAATGTGCCTGGGTGAATGGGAACCAAAAGAACTAGCAGAATCTGAAAGCTTTTCAATCTCTCTAAAGAAGAGGATGTCTGTCAAAATGTTGTCATACAACCTTAAACAAAAAAGGCAAGAAGCCTAGGACCAAAGCACCCTAGACTCAACGTCCTGTTACTCTATTTGTCCTGCAACACAAATGCTGATGTACTGCTCTGAAGAAACAGTGATCTAAGAAAAACAAGGAAGAGGCTGCAGAATATGCTAAACTTTTGGCCCAGAGAATGAAGGAAGATAAAGAAAACACCAGGAACAGATTGCCAAGAGAAATAGGCTGTCCTCGCTGAGAGCTTCTGAGTCCAGTCAAAAGTAAGTCTTTAAGGGTAACAAATTATTAGACCTTGAGGAANAAAGTTAAAACTTGGGGGCAAAGCAAAGTTCAAGATCTATCTTAACATCTTTATTAAAGTAGTGGAAGGAAAAAGAACCAGAAAAGTTAAGGCAATCCAATAATACCTCACCATTTCTGTTTCTTACAAAAGAATCTATTGCAAGTCACTGGAAGTTGGACAGTGGTGACACACATTTTTCCCAGCACTCCAAAGACAGAGGCAGGCAAACCTCTGAGTTCCAGGCCAGCCTACTCTACAAAGCAAGTTTCAGGACAGCCAGAGCTACACAGACGAACTCTGTCTTGAAAAACCAAACCAAATCAAACCAAAAAAATAAGTCATCAGCTGAAAAGGAGAAAGGACCATGCTTTCAAAACTCAAGTGTCAAGGGAAGGCACTTAAGAAAAGCCCCCTGCTTCTTCTAATAGCCCATTTCAATTTATCAGTGCACAATGTAACAAGCAAATGTATTAAGCAGTTATAGTATGAATGTCCTAAGCACGGGTGAGAACCTTCTCATCTGTACTGACTCTACCTAGGGAGAGCTGGCAGCACCTCGCAACAAATGCATAAGCAGTAAAGTCACCAGCACTCCATTGATGAGCAGCTCTTAATGGTGTCCTGCTTGGTATAAGAAGAGCCTTAGCTACAACTCCCTTTGCATGGTAGGGGACAGTGGAAAATAGAAGGGAGAGTTACTACACCAAAGTTTGCCAACACATCAGCTCCAGGAATGAGACAAGGTATGAAACTTGTACACTCTCATAGACAATGAGTCCCTTAGTATTATATATTAAAGGCCAGTTCCTATGTGACGTAAGGACTGGAAACTGATAGTAGCCCAATTAGCTTTCTTTCATACACGAATGATGCAAATAATATATAATATTTTTGAAAAGCAAAGATTAAGTGANGGAGATTAGGATTTCTCTCTTTGCCGGGACCTGTGCCAGGTACTTTACTACTTCACCCATGATGGTGGCATGTGTGTCAAATCAAAGTAGGAAGGGGATTCATTTGAAGAAGAGTTTGAGCAGGAAGAGATGACAGGGGCTGGGGGTGAAAATGAACAAAATTCACCATATACATGTATAGAAATGCCAAAGAATGAAAAGAAAAATATGTTCATGTCAAGTCTGTGTGTGAACTTGAAGAACTGTTACTGAGAGAGGGAGTTCACGTCAACCAGTACACTGGACTCCGTACACTGGACTTATCCAAAGTGAAGGCTTACTATTTATTAGTAATAGATGAAACAATTATGCAAAAATATTTAAAACTGAGTTCAGTGCTGGTAAATGGGAGTTTAGACATAAAAAGTATCTAGACCAAAGCATTTGTCAGAAATCCACTTGGTGGAAAAGAAACTGTTAGTGTTAGGAAATCTGGGAAAATAAACATCATCTTTTAATTAAAATGCTAACAGAAAATGAGATATTCNCAAAGGGTGGGCTCTATTACTAAGTTTAACTTAAAAATATAACTTGGAGATACATTAGTGTTTGGCTTTTATGCCTATCAGTTTCAGTTCAGATCTTGTATTCTTTTCATTAAAGAAGGTAAAATTGATTAGTGTTTGGATATCTGGAAAGGAAGACCTAACAAGAACATTTAAAACAATTTATTGCTAACTAATATTTCACTCAAATAGTACTGCTCCCCTAGAAAGTAACAGCAGAATTAAGGTATGCNTATTTCAAAAGGACCCAACGTCCTAGTCTCCCTAAGTGTTCCCCTCTGTGAAAGCATTAAGGAAGTGTGGAATGTTCTACCATCTGTGACTTCAACGGAAGAGTAAAAAAACACAATGTGAACTGAGTCAGAAGACCTGGGTGGAGCCTGTCCTGTATGGCTCTAGGAAGAATCNCTCAGAATCATATTTTAATCATTCATGTAGAGTATGGCTACACTTTCAATTTATGTACAAAGGTGCAATGAAAGTCCATTAAGATGACTATTCTCTAGTTTTAAAAAAGCATCTTACCAGGGCTGGAGAGATGGCTCAGTGGTTAAGAACACTGGCTGCTCTTCTAGAGGACCTGAGTTCAATTCCCAGCTACTACATGGTGGCTTATAATCATCTACAATGGGATCTGATGCCCTCTTCTGTCTGTCATGCAGCCATGCATTCAAAAGGGCACTTATATACATAAATAAATAAATCTTAAAAATAAAAACAAAAAAAGCATCTTCCCAGGACTTCCCAGCTTCAGCACTGCTAACCTTTCAGACTAGCTCTTTCCAGCAGGCTGTCTAGGGCTACATAGATTAAATGCATCTAACCTCTGGTCACTGCACAACACTATCTCTTNCCTGTCTAGACTATTACTATGTTTCTTCTTTCTTCCCCATTATTTTGTCTACCCTTTAGACTTATAGACCTAACTTCAGATTAAAATGCTGCTTGTCTAAATTTTCTGATTTGTAATGTATTTAAGGATAATACAGCTCTATGTAAACTTAAATGCTGCCATTTCCTATCAATATGGAAATAAAATAATCACAAATACTTCGTTAATTTCTAAAGAAGCTGTCAATAAATAAAAATTGTTACATGAGAAATGAGTTAATGTTTGAAGTGGTGACAATGTTAAAAAGTAGGATATCACTTTGAATATTAAAGAAAATTAGTTTTATATAGACAAAATAGCCCATAAAACTGTAATTTATATTTTTGTGCCCTAGGTTCTAGCTATTAGAGATACTTAATGACTTACTCATCTAATAACTTATTTATTAAACAGTATGTTCAGTGCAGGAAGTACTATGGAGACAGTTACTACTGATAGAATCAATAATAATTAACAAATATATAGTCCTTATCCCCTAGTTTTGAGTTCAGAGAGAAAAAAATTAGGTATTCAACTACAGTTTAAACACAATGCTAAATAAGTACTATCATGGACAAAAGTACAGAATGCCAAAGAATCAATCCAAATTACACATGTGAAAAATATCATCTCTATAAAAAGTCAAGAGATGAAGGAAAATCTTTAGTTTATTTAACACAGGGATAAATGATCATTTTTTAAAGAAATCTACCTTTATTTTACTTATCTTGTCTCCCTGTGTGTATACCTGCACGTGTCAGGTGCATGGGGAGAACAGACAACTTTTGGAAGTCTGTTCTTTTCCCACCATATGGGTCCTAGGAATTGATCTTAGGTCATTGGGCTGAACAGGAAGCACCTTGACCTGCTAAGTCACCTCAATGGCTCAAATGATCATTCTAAGAAATATATTGAAGGGTATTACATTCGTATTAAAAATGGTGGCTTTTATTCACCTATGAAAGGCTCACTATAAGATATAAAAGCATTTGCCAATTGGCACACTGAAGCATCATGTGTGGATCAGGTATAAGACATAGTCTGTAGACCTTCCTCTTAACACACGAGCAGCAGAACTAACAGTTGTCCTAGTAGGTTTGTTTCTGGCAAGGTACTCTATAAATGGCAAGCCTTGCCTGGTTTCAACTCTCTGCTCTCAGGTTAGGATAACGCTGTGCGGCAGCTCTCTTCTTCTAGCTGCAAGCCCACAGGCTCCCCAAAGGCACAGCAGGACAGGGAGGGAGGGAGCCAAGGACAGCAAAAGTTTCAAGCAGTTGTAGCCTCTTTCTACTGGGTGCAAAACAGACATAGGTACAACTTCTGCTCTCACGTCCTACAGAAGACTAGGCAAACGTGGGGGTGGTGTTCTCCCTTATGTGAAGAGTGTTACTTCCCTTTCACTTGACTCCTTACAGGAAATGTGAAATTATGTTTGCAAGTTGGTTTCAGTGTGGCAGTATACAGTTTTCTACCGGTCTCCCTATTTTCAGATCATATGAAAATTGGAGCAAGAAGCATTTAAAAGTACCAGGATCATTAATCCAGTTCCACAGCTGTTACACCAACACAGGTGGTCTATGATACCTGATATGACGATCTCAGGGACATCCAGAATGTTGCCAAATGAAGCGGTTTTACGGTGGCCCCGTTTAGGCTTGGAATAGGCTGAAAAAACACACATGTACAGTATACATGCAAACAACCACAAACAGTAACACAGGAAATGACTGCAAAACAGAACAGTTTTGAAATAGTCATGTTAATTACATCTCATGCAGAACGGCATGCAGAACTATCTAACTTTTCATCCATGCTGAGGAAGGTGCTGTTAAAGAGAAAACCAAACAGTCTAGGAAGTTTTACACACTAGTTTTAATTAGCAGGAAAAAAAAAAACACCCAACAACAAATAAAGACAGACAAAGCTGCAGGACAATGGAGGAGCTAAATTTCAAATGTGTTCTTAGAAATAGTCTACCTAAGTAAAATCAACGCCATGAGGTGAAGGGAGAAANGATGGATGGGAGGAAGAAAGTGAAGTTAGTAAGGTAAGCTGCCAGATTTGTGCTAATGACACAAACACGAACAGATAGCTCTTTAACTTAGGTGTTTCTTGGAATGTGCTATAAATTAAAATTCTGTGATTAAACAATAGTTANCAAATCAAAGCATAAAATGCATGTTTCCCTAAGTACTTCTACATTATTTCTAATAAATTGAACATTAATAGCTTTCAAGTTTAGGGTATATAGCTGTTAAGTATGAAGGCTGTCAAAAGCTGGAATATGAACTTTCAAAGTAAGGCAATTCAGTAAAAAATTCAAATTACCTAAAATTCAAAGGATGTATTGTCCTATATTTAGGTAGAGAGGACAAAGTAATTTATTTGTATATGATTACCCTTGAACTGGAAAAAAAAGTCTTTCCCTTAATATGTAATTACAAACCTGTAACTGATTAGAAAAAAAAAAACTTAGCAAAAGTATAAACTATAATCATAACATTACTTTCCCTTTAAGGGCAGAATCAATATTGTGTGTCTATTTTGAATGACATCTGTGAAGTGGAATGGTTCTCCAAAAGTGTTGGGGGTATGTCTCTGTCCACAGAGACAATTGTGCTTCATGGGGGCNAGTAGATGACCACTGACCTCTACTTAGCTTGACACTTTCTGACGATTTACCTGAGGCAGAGACAGCTAATCTCTAGTCTTTCCTTCTCCTTAGCAATGAACTCTAACTTTACTAAGCATCGATGTCAGATATGGATGCAGATTCCTTCTCGTAGAGAGACGTACAGGCCACCTGACCATGTTACTCTGGCTAATGGCATGTATGGACAAGTTGCAGAAACATCAACAACAGNTTTCATTCTTCTGCTATCTCCTCTTTCCTGCCATCTGAACTGTGGAAGGGATGGCGTGAACTGTAACTGCCATTTTGGACCACAAGGTAACCTTGAGGACGGAAGTTAAACAATACAGACTGTGACAGGGAGACACAGAAAACCAGCTGCCTAACGACCATGGAGCATATCTAGACTTGTCTATGTGTGATCAGAGCTTATGTGTTCAGACACTGTTAATTTCAGATATTCTTTCCTGTCTAGAGGCTTTTAGTGCAGGTCGATAAATTCAGTGATTGTGATTAGTTTAGACAAATACAGTACAGTTCATCTGGATGCCACTTTCTACAAAGAGAACACACACAATCAGAATATTTTACTTAGAAAACCACTAAGTTTAAAAAATAAAAGTCTGTATCTATAATTAAATGATATGCAGATAGACCAAAATATCCTCTGAGGAGAACTTGTAAGATTTTGTTGTTGTTTGTTAACACTTTCACATTCTCCAATACAATGTTTATTTTTATAATCCATTCTTCTCTAACCTTGAAGAATCAAAAATAACAAAATAAGACCCAACTAAATAGACACCACTAAAATGAAACCTGGTTAGAAAAGGTACCAGTTGACCAGGTGACAAAACACCACTCCTTTTCATTCTGGCCACTTTGCCTACTGTAACATTTTAAGAGCTGACAAAATGAAATTTAAATACTAGCAAAACCAATGTCTGATGAAACTACTACTATCTCATTTTATCACCAGATAAGCAAACTACAACTGGCTCAGCTATTCTTGCCACTGGCAGGAGAGAAGGACGACAACACAGTCCTGGAGCAATTTTCTGCCATAATTTTTTGTTTCCTGGGCTCAGCATAAAAACAGTGGTAAATTACTTAGTCACTGCACATATTCTGGTATTGGTGGAATTTCAATTTCTTAGAGCTAGTTTATGTTTGAGAAGAAATAGATTTGATAAAAATCTGTAACTAGGAAGANGTATTTTATAATACAAATAATTTTAAAGCCATATTTCTCTTCTTTAAAATTTGAGCCAAATATACAAATTTACTGCTGGAAGTTTAGANAACATACTGTAAACCAGCTCTCTGTTTAAAAAAGTATGTGTAACACAAAGCCCTGGAAGCCCCACTGAAAACAACCGCAGTATCATGTAAAACCATAGGCATTTTCCCTTTGGACTTGCAGCCCCTTTACCTGCAGTCGCAATGATCCTAGCTTCTATCTCAGACATGTCAGCACTCATCCTCTTGCCCTCAGAAGTCGGGGGCAAGCTCTCCACACTGCTCCCACGAGAGGCTCCCAAGCTCAGCCGTCCGGATTCACTCTGTTAAAATCATAGGTCAATTTCAATTAATGAAGTTCTTTTTATGGAGAGATCCAGGGCAGCCCAAGAGGAAGGTGACAGATTTTTATGACTATGGTACTGTTCTGAAAGAGGGAATTTATACTGAGAGGGAGCTAAAGGANAGCAAGCTCAGACACATGCCGCTCAAAGTAACCTAACCAACAGTGGCCACAATACAACCAACCTGGACAGGATGAAATGATAGTCTGATGAGAACTCCCTAACTGGCCCATAGAATCAAACTATTTCACACTGTTCATAGGACCCTTAGCTGGGGGTGGATCACATGGAGGAAAGGGCAGCCGTTGGCAAGAGCAACAACCAACAGAAAGGAAAACAGCTTGTTTGGTAACAAATGGCAGCAAAATTTCCTGTCTCTCACCGTAAGTTCATTTGTCTGGTGCAGGAAGAAAACTTAGGATTGTTAAATACATGACAAATAATCGACCCATTTAGTATAATGTTGTGACTACTAGTAAGGAAACCATGCAATTTTACTTTTAATAACAAACCTGTTGCTTTGCCTGATTTTTCAATAGTTTTGACTCTAAGCGTTTAATAGTATCGTTTGTGGCAGGGACTTGTTCCATATTAGTGTCACTTTTATTACTGGTATTTGTAGAAGCGATGTCCATGAATGAGCCTAGGAAAGCAGAAACATTTATGACTTCAGGTTGAGAATGATACGAATGCCTCATTCAATACTGACAAGGCACACATAAAAAAAGACTTCCACACCAGTGGAGACACCTTAAACAAGCCCACTGTAAATGAAGGGTACAGATAACATAATAAAGAATCATCAGTCTTCCAGACACATGAGACTAACCTAAGAGTTCAGCCCTGCAGTAGAACTAAGTGTTCATTAGCTGAGATGGGGAGACCAGAGGATGAATGAGTTTGGAGGACGTACTCAGAACTCAGTTTGGAAAGCACTGTTTGAGTCCCTACTAGAACTCTGTTCTGGATATATGAGGGTGGAATTCAGGTATAAGATGAAACAAACACTCTTTCTCTTCTGGTCCCAGGCACTTCAGGAGCCACAGGTTACCGTGCAGACATGGCCAAGTCCAAGAACCACACACCACAAACAAGAAATCCCGAAAACAGCACAGGACAGCATCAAGAAACTCGGTCACAAAGATACTAATATCTTAAGGGGTTGGCTCCAAGTTCCTCAGGAACATACACTTTGCCAAAAAGCACAACAAGAAAGGCTGAAAAAGATGCAGACACACAATGCAAAGATAAATGCACACTCAGAGGCCATCAAGGCCTCGTGAAGCCCAAGGTGGTTAAGCCCAAGGTGCCAAACTTCGCCTTCTTGCTTTCATGGCTCACCCCAGGCTTGAGAAGCAGATTTGAAGCTACATGGCTAAGGGTTGTAGGCTCCACCAACCAAAGCCCAAAGTTTAAATCAAGGCTAAGGTTACAGCTCCAGTTCAGGCTCCCAAAGGTGCCGGGCCCCTATGAAGGCCCCAGGGAAAAGGCTTCTACCACCCAATATGAAGCTAGATGGACTGACGTGACACACCTACACACTATTTACAGATGCTCAGTGCCCTATGCTGTTTTTACAGATGCTCATTGCCCTATGCTGTTTTTACAAGTAAACTTGAGGCAAGCTCTCCTGAGAGAGAGAGGGGTGGGGAGGACAAAGTCCTAGTATTGGAAGAGGTAACCAAGGAGATGGAGACGAATGGCTAAGTAAATAAGCCAAAGGCTGAGGCAATGCAGACCAACTAGCAAAGAAAGCCAAGAACAAGCTGGAGACAGTCTCAGAGACAGAGTTTGTGTAGCATTCACAAAGTCCTGGCTTCTGCTTGTTTTACGAAACAAAATAATAGCAAAACAGTAACTACCACAAAAAAAACCCTAAATGACCAGAAATGTAATGTGAAATTCAGATTAGTATTGGGTCCTGCACATCAACTTTACAGAGTGTGAGGAGAGAGTGGTAAATGCGCCCGACATTCATTAGCATCANCTGTGACTATAAAATTCTCCTCATTTGCTGTAGTTATACAGAGATAACTGGTGACCTCCACAAGAATAATTCTGCAGTAGTAGTGTAAGAGAAGTCTAAGTGAAGTTGATGCTAGAGAATGGAAGACGGGAGCTAGTGCATCTGAATACACTGCATCTGCTCTTGAAATGCTCCCAGTGAAAAGGCGGAAAGTCATGAGAGGAGAGAAAGCTATCTATCCTGCTGGGAAGGGTAGATATGGCATAATGTACAAGCAGAGCGTCTTGCCTCTGACTAGAAGCATGGGCAGTCGGTTGTAAAAAACAGAAAACCGACAAGGTGGGCACTGATCCAAGTAGCTACGAAGACACGGGGAACTTGTAGGAGCTGTCTTCTGATGATTCAAACATTCTTAAACAGAAAACAAGGTCAGACTACATCAGGGACTAGAAAGACAGCTGAGCTTTTAGAGGCTGACGTCTAAAGCAAGTTATCTAGGAGGTGATCGGTGACTGCAGTGGCACGAAGCACTCATCTGAGGACAGTCAGCCACATTAGGGTAAGGAGGAAGTGAGAGCCAGTTAGGCCTGGAACTTAGCTAAGCACATGGGAGAGAGGAACTCCACCGAGTATGACTCCTGATGGATCATCACGGACCAGAATTAAGTGGAAGGATGAAGAAAAAAAGAGCCTCTGGGAACTGAGGGTCACTGAAAAGGTGGCATCATCAAGGACTGAAAATCAGAAGATGAAAAAGAGGAAAAACACAAAGGGAGTTCTGGAAAAGTTCACTGTGGAATTTCGGGGCAACTCAAAGGTTTTCAGTAAAACTGAATTTAAGCATCACCAGCTAAACAAAAACCTCAAAACAAACAAACCATCTCAAAGTGGGGGAAAGAGACTAATGAAAATATTTGTTGGCAAAAGGTGAAATTTTAAAAGTGCAAGGTACATACATATTGACTTGTACAAGTGTATCGCTAGATGAAATTAAATAAATAACAAAATGTCATTTATTTTGCAAAGTGCAATTTCTCTAATTTAGAGTACTAGTTCTACTATTTTTGATAACTTCAAACTATCACTTCTACTTTATATTTCAGGAAACTTCTAATTAAAGCAGTTTCTTGTGTAAGTCTCTTTAGAAAAAAACCAAAAAGCAGAACCGAGTTAGTGAAGAAATCCAATGTTCACAATAATCTGCAATCCTGTTTGACCCAGCGGTATCCACAGAGAAACTGTTGGGTGTGGTGGCATGTATCTAGTCTGAGAATTCATGAGGTTTCTGAGGCAGGATCATGAGTTTTGAAGTTGGCCTGAATCATACAGTGAGTTCTTGGCTGGCCTGGATTCAAAGTGAGACTTATCTCAAAAAGATGAAAATAACAATCACAGCAACATAATATTCAATCCTTCAGCCCTAACTAAGCAGGAACTCTAGACATGGAAGCAGGTCTTAAATAGCTCTTTAATCTCAGGACTGTCATGAGGAAGGAGACACTTGGCAACTCAAACTGCACAGAATCCAGAGAAATGTGGAATTAAAACGCAAACACAGACATCATTCCTTTGTTTTCCACGACACACTTCATGGGATTGAGGAAATCCTGATGTTGCTCTGATGCCATCCCTTTACCTGTGCTGGTGGCTGAGTTGCTCTGTCCTTCATCAGAGTACTGACAAGGATACTGTAATGGCTCGTCTGCTCCTGGAAAGTACTGTAGTAAAAGCAAGGCACAATTTAAAATGCCTTTAGTACAGGATAAACCCTGTTCCATGAACACAAGAGCACATCTGCATCACTGCTTTAATTTAAGGTGCACCAGAGGTGGACACAGCTCTGCTTTCCCTCAGGCGTGGACTGAATGTGGATCGACTTGTTTCTGATCAGACAAAGATGGTGACAGTGCTCCTTTTGGAAAGCTAGCTGTGGCCAATGCCATGTACCTAGGTAAGCACTGAGATGACAGGAAAGGAAAGCTCTCTAGAGGAGCATACAGAATAGAGGGCTCACTGCTCATAAGTACACGGGACTTGGAACAGTGACATATGTTGAAAATTGTTGTAATGACTGTTAGTCTGACAATTGGCAGTGAACACTTCTGAATCACCTTTAGAACCAGTATTTTAAACATTAAGAACATATCTTATGGAAGCCCCCTTATAAACTGGGGACATAATACTGAAATTATTTACCTAACAATGAAAGTAAAATTTAGGGGAAGATTTTGTTTTTTCAAATTAGACAAAACATGGGTAAACAGTTATAATTTGACTTACACAACCTAAAGTTTAGGTGTACAAACTTGAGTCAAAGCTACCACTTATGGCTCTTCTTGAAAAAAATAATCTATTTTCAATAAAGGAAAAAAAACTTAAAATATTTGAAATAACCCTAAAGTGTTAAGATTTGTAGAGTAGGGAATTTGATTATCTTTTTAAAAAGGTTCTTCTAAATTAATTCCATCAGGCCTAGAAAAAAAGTATAGCTTTTATTGGCATGTGAAAATATGCAATCAAAAGCCAAAATAGGAAACATCAAAATTACTCAAATACATGTATGTCTCTTAAAATACCTCCCCAGCACACTAGAAATGACTATTTTGATGAAAAGCTGATGAACTTAGTTTAGCTCAGCATGTTATTCATCACATACNTGTAGGCACTGAGAAGCTGCAGACACCATATACCAGCATCTCTCATACACCCTGGTGCCCAGAGACAAAATGTTTATCTATAAACNTTAGTACAGGACAGCAATCCCAGACACCTCATCTAACCATCTTGCCATTACAGAGAGATAAGCATTTTTCTGAAGTAATGTTTTCTCTTCTGATAATACAAGTAATAAATGTCTATTTTAACTTTAAAACCTAGGAAAGTATAATGCAGAAGTATTCCCATTCCTTCATTTTAAAAGCCCATTAAAACTCGGTATATATTAAAGTCCCCCAAACCCAAGCCCCTCAAAAGAAGGATTATACCCGCATCAAGTGAGTCATTATTTTCACAATTTCCTCCATTGAAGGGCGCTGAGAAGGGTCCTTAGACCAACACCGAGTCATCAGACTCTCAATGGGCTTAGGTAAATTTTTGATCAGTGGTGGTCGAGTACCTATAATTGAAAATTAGAGGAATAAAAGAATTATCTACCCAAAGAGCAGTGCAAGATTTTTATAGTTTATTTCCAACAATATCTGAATTAGCATTTTTGTCTTTTAGTTTACCATTTATTGTATCTATATATATTTTCACAAAGGGCAAACTATACCAAAATTACATTAAATTTTGCAACACATGGTGATAATAAGAGAGAGAGCTAAGACTACTTCACTTGGGCTAGGTGTACACCTTTAATCATTGCTTATGAGGCAGAGGCCAGCAGAACTCATGGGTTTTTGTTTAGCCAGGACTGTGGAGTGAGACGCTGTCTCAAAACCTAAACCGAACTGTCACAAGCATGCTTTCAAAATATAGCGAAGGCCAAAAAGCATTAAGAAAAACAATTAGCTGACTTGAGGGAAGATGAATTTTCAGACTACAAAATTTCAAATGTGTTTGAAAAAAAATCTTCCATTTACAGAAGATCAATCACAGTGTCACACTCACTGACTTTCCTCAACCGTGGTATCACACTCACTGACTTTCCTCAGCTGTGGTATCACACTCACTGACTTTCCTCA
>LZPO01075924.1:353727-364210 GCA_001675575.1 Neotoma lepida
CTCTGTGTAGCTTTGGCGGCGCCTTTCCTGGAACTCACTTGGTAGCCCAGGCTGGCCTTGAACTCACAGAGATCCGCCTGCCTCTGCCTCCCAAGTGCTGGGATTAAAGGCATGCGCCACCACTGCCCGGCTAACCTCAGCACTCTTAATTTTTAACTTAAAGCAAGTCAGTGCAAAGAAACAGTTGATTCTCCTTATTTGGGCATATACAGTCTATTAAGAAGTCTCCATAATCATTGAACCACTGCTCCCAGGGGATATATAGGACTAGGTTCCTATGTGTCTTTGTCAATTAATCAATGTATGTCCTTGTCCATGTGTGTGTTTAAAGACTCTTCACCTAACACTCCAGTAGTTCATTAGTGTCAAAGTCATGGCACTCTTGAGCTTGTCAGAGAGAACACTGCCAACACACATTTTCATGTATCTCACATATTCAAAGCCTTCTTGTACTTAGGCAGCACTACTCCTGAGGATAGTGTAAACAGTAAAATCACCATGACCACCAACAAAAAAAGGGAAAGCATCGGTCTGAATAAATTGCAAAAGGGTCCCTTATTCACCTTATCAGGGAAACAACCATGGAGAGTGCTGGGTATGACTCAAAATGTGTACTGTTGTACATGAGGATCTTACTTCTGGAACAGTTTTGAAAGCATCTCAACTAAAGGTTAGCAAGTAGACAGCTTCCCAATTATGCAACCCGTGAACAATGAGGACTGGCTGTACACATGTGTGAATCTGCACAGAAAATGCCAATTTAAATTCTGCCATAAAATTTGGGATCTTAGGCTATATTCATTTAAGACCCCTTTATGTACTACTGTTCAGAAGTACACTACATATAGTGTTATAAATGCATACTGGATTTACATGAGTTAAGGTAGATTACCAACCATATCATGCTTTTGTGATTGTACCTTCAAAAACTTCAGGTGCCATCCAAGCAGCACTCCCTTTATTATTGGTCATGTGTGTCTGGATGTCACAAGCTGTACCAAAATCGCAGATTTTTAGAACTGTCCCTCCTGCAACCAGCAGCAAGCTATTGTAAAAAATTCAGAAGTCACAATGTCAATATTTGATTTTATAGTAAAAGAAGAGATAATCACGGAACTGGAAAAAGCTAAGCTAAACGAATGCTATCATTAAACTATAAAATGTTATTTGGTCACTGTAATGGCCTAACACTTTGGAGGAATCTCAGCAAAAATGAAATGGTCATAATCTAGAGGACTAGGGGAGACCATCATATTCTAATTTTGATGTCTCCATCTTTAGTTCCATGACATTTCCTGACCAAACATCCCTTTGGCTGAGCTAGACACAGTTTTAACAGCTTTCTACAGTGGAGTACTATGGTGTCCTGGAGTGGGAGTCTAATCACAAACATTTACTCCTGAAAGAACAGCAACTACCAAAGAGTATCCTTTTACTTACAAATTTTACTTTTGCTAAGAAACAGAAATAGAGATAAGCCATATAATGTGCATCATCATACTGTAGCAACTATTCAACAGACGTNAATGAAAACTCGTTGTAATTATACATCTTACTAACTTCTTGTACGTAATGTTCTACTTAAACTCTAACTAGAGATCTAGGAAATTCTTTTAATTCAATGTGATTACAATAAGCAGATAAGCCACAATTCACAATGTCATACTACCAAACACTTCTCTCATATTTCAACTTTCGAATGCATGCAATTCAATAACAAAATTTCCGTTTCATTTTCTTGTTTAGATTCTTGTTCAACCTTTTTAAAGGTTCTTTAAGTGTCAGGATTCTCACAAACTATGGAGAAATCTGGCCTACTTGCATCTCTACCCAGATTCAGAAATGCTTCTGCTCAGTCTCTAAGAACACCACCACCACTGGCACAGTTCTGCAGTGTCTACCATGTGCAGACCCTGTTCCTGTTAGGAATGCAGCAGGCCACTGGCACAGTTCTGCAGTGTCTACCACGTGCAGACCCTGTCCCAGTTAGGAATATAGCAGGAACAGTAAGTCAGACTTGTCTCTGCTCTTAGAAAATTATGCAGGGGCAATTTTATACAGTACAAGTACAAAATGGGACTTATAGGATAATAGATTGTAATTATTATAATGTAGAGTTGGAGTTAATTAAAACATCCTAAATAGCCAACATTCTAAAATATAAGTTTAGATAAATAGCTAGATGATAAACGTTAAGGAAAAAACAATCATGTAAATAAAAAAGAAGAGAAAAGAGAAAGTCAAGGTGACAATTACCTTGAATTAGGGATGAACGGGGTTGGCAAGAGGGGAGAAGCCAGTGTCACACCACTAACACTTACTTTGGAGGCTTGAGGTCCCTGTGAATCAGTGCTTTGGGCTGCATGCTGTGCAGATAAGCCACTCCTTGGGAACACTGTAAACACCAACTCATGGCATGGGCAGCAGTGTAATAAGGCAATGGTTCAGCACCGTGCAGCACTGCAAGAAAAAGGCACAACAAACTAAAAAGAACTTTATTGCATATAATATGAAACAATATAAATGCAAGTACCATCAGGACACACAAGTGAGGATTCTTTTACAAATATTTTAGTCCTGCTTCTAAGCCTTTTCTAGATTAAAACAACAACATATTTAAATTTTAGTAGATAACTTCCNAATGCTCATTCAAATAAAAGAAATAAATACTACCATACTTTTAAAAATTGAATCTTTCATGCANTCACATAAATTATAAGCANTCCTATTCATTATGAGGGTGGAATAGACAAACAGTAGGGAAATAGATGGCCATATCAGATGCTTACAACTGTACTGTGTATTGTAGCTAAAAACTAGTAGTTTCCCTAAATAAAATTAGAGTATTATACATAAATTAACAATGAAGAACACGTCAGTGAATATAACTAAATGTTTATGTAAAATGATGGTAACTAAAAAGTAAATGCTGTTGATTTTATAAAGCTTACAGGGACAACTCACACATATATGAGGTTGTATTTATAGGCTGAAAGCTTTGTTCCACAAGGGTAATACAAGCACAAAGTTTTCTTTCACGGTAACTGTGGTGGTTTGAATGAGAAGGGCCAGTATAGACTTAGGTGTGTGTAAAAATTTGGCCTCCATATGGTGGAACTGTTTGGGAAGGATCAGAAGGAGGAAGCAGTCAATGGAGGCAGGCTTTGAGATTTCAAGACTCAGCCATGCCAGTATGCTCTTTGCTCCTGCTTTCAGATAAAGGTGTTAAGTTCCCAATGGTCCCAGCCAACATGCTTGCTGCCACAATGCCACACCCTTTGAAACCAAAGCCCAGTTAAACGCTTTCTTTAATTAAGTTGCTTTGGTCATGGTTACAATAACAGGAAAGCAACTAAGACAGCAACAATTTAAAATGTTCTGTGAAGTGAATTTTCACCATTTTATGTTTTGAAAAGAAAGCACAATAAAGTATGGTGAAATGAAGTATAGCTAAGGAGTTCTAAAATGAAGGCTCAAAACTAAAAGGATAGAAAGAAAAATGTCTGAACATATTTTAAAATCTATTTAAAAAGCAACTGCTACTTCAGGCTTTGGCCATAATAAAATACTGTTAACTCGAAAAATGTATATAAATGTCATAGCATCTTTCTTGCCCTAAGTCCTTAGCAATGAAAACNACCAAACAACAAAATGAACTCTGTGAACTCTGATGGCAGATTGTGAAAGACAATAGGTAACTTAGTTTTTATTAAAAGCTTTCCAATTGCTTCAATCTACATAGTTAAAAGCAGGTTTAGCTGATACTCACCATTGTACAAAGAGCCTCCTTCAGCATATTCCATCACAAGGCATACCTAAGGGGAACATGCCAGAATTAACTGGAGTGACACTTTTGGGCCCTCCCTGCAGATAACTTACTTCAACTGTCTGACTGCCCTGAAAATGATTCCATTGGCCACCACTACGTGAATGACACTAACAGAAGGAACAGATACATGTGATCTAAGAACTTGTCTTCTAGGTGTATGTGTGTGTGTGTGTGTGTGTATAAATGGATCACAAGGCCAAAATAGAATCACAAGACCTTTTGAGGACCTTCTCCAGTGCTAATAAAGGCATGTTCCAGGACATCAGGTCTTATAACAAGGTGAGTTACTGGCAATGTAGGTTGGTGAGGAGGACAGACAGACAGAGGTATACACTACTCCATGATAGCACAGGCTTTTTATTCACATGGAGTCTAGTATAGGAAGAAGAGCCCACTGCTTGCTTACAGACCAAGGTAGTTACAGGGCAGAAAAGAGGAAGGGGGAAGGACTGAAAAATTTCCTTTTGTGGCCGCCTCTTTGACCATTGTCAGGTTAGCTAAGGAAGTAAGACGAGTGGTAACATAAGGAATGTCAGGTGATCTCTCTTGGCCAGCAATTACTGGGGTCCATAGGTGGGGAAGGAAAGAATTTAGAAAAACAAATTATATTAGTTCTGGAAATTAAATTAGTTTTGAGAACTGTTGTTTACATAAGATGAAGGAGCTTTATAAAATGCTGTGGCCAAGGCTAACAGGTACCTGAGACAACTCTACCAACATACTGTTGTGTTAAGACTAGATGCAAATGAAATGTAGGAGTATTAACATTTTCAGAAATAAAGCTAAGATAGAGCAGATCAAAACAGCTTCACATAGTATATAAACTGTATACACTTGCCCCACTGTTTCCTACAGACATAGATAACAGGAGGAGGGACACTTACTGGATTCAAGCAGGCTCCATACAACTTTACAATATTAGGATGGTTCACACGTGATAACTGCCGGAGCTGTAACAAATTATGGATTCTTAAGAAGTGCTAGTTTTTGAGGTACTTATTTTACCATATTGTTGAACTCTTATTGTCATATAGAACATCTGTTTAAATCATTCAGTAACATCTGTTTACCAGGTAGCAAGCACTATGGAAATCCCCAGTGCCTGCCTGGAATCCCTGTCCTACAGTTCAAGTGGGAACACAGACATAATCAAATATATTAAGATAGAGAAATCATTAAACCATGCACAAAGTGCTATAATGGGAGTTAAGAATAAGTCAGGATAAACATAGAAGAAACTAGCTGCCAAAAGTCAGGGCATTATCCCAGATATGGTACTGACCAAATTACCTACACCAGAAGCTGTGCTACTTTCATTAGAGCTACAAGGTGACCAATTTACCTATTCTGTATGTGCTCCTGGATTTCTTTGACTCTGAAAGATAGGTACTTTTACTTCCATTTTAAATATGACACCTTGAAGTTAAGTTCCATAGAGAATAAAACAGCTGTTAAAGATTCTATAGTCAGGATTTGAACTTCAGTTTATCTGACATGACATACACACCCTTTCTGAATAGCTGCCCCAATTCCATTNTCTCTCTTAGAGTTACGAAAGAGTTTGGGGGAAAGGGGATGTTATCATTCAGTTGTACATTTGACTAGTATGCCTTAGGCTCTAGTTTCAATCCACAGTAAAACCCAAGTCAATTCCTAGTAAAAAGGAGGTGAGGGGGGCCCTTCCAGGTAGCAGAGAGAGACTGACACTCCAGCTTCTGGTTTTAACCTTCCCTGAGCCAATAATTACATGGAGGCTGTAGTGATTTCCCCTGTTCCACATTTTAAATTTCTACAATGTATCTTTCTCACAAAACAGCATCTTGCTCTTTCTCTCCCCCTTGCCCTCTTTTCTGCCTTTGCCCTGCTCTTTCTCTTTCTTTTCTCCAGTCACATGTTACTGGCTCATGGGAAGCTCACTAAGGTCTTTTAATCTTTTTATCATATGCCACTAGACAGTTTTCTTTACAGTTGATATTCATAAATTTTTCATCCTAATAGAAACTATTATGTATTTATTTTATATAAATACATGTCATCTTGGTAAAACTCTAGAGTGAACTTCAGCCAGCACATTATTCAAGCATCTATTCCTGTTTTCTCTGAGTCTGACAGAGTAGGTGAAATATTTTGTTGTTTACAAGGCACAAACTCAGAAGGATGATGAGAATCTGAAATGAGACAACAGTATACAATTTTGGAAGTTGACAAGCTAGTAATAACTGATCCAGCAGACCTACAAACAAATCATAAACAAGCAAAGAAAACAAGAGAAGCAACATGATTTACTTCACAAAACCTCGTTATGCAGAAGAAACTCAAAGTAATAAAATTGATGTTACAAAGGGTTTACCAATAGACTTGCTTAAGAGATAGGAATCACACAAAGTAGAATTTAGCTAAGGGATCACTGCTTCCAAAATACCCCAAAGATAAATAGTGTGCTAACCAACCTGATAGAGATAAANNAAATTTACAATGCTGGATGGAAGAATTTGTTCACCAGGATTCACCAGCCATTTCCTCCCATCCCCACATAACATGCCTCTAATTGGCAGCTCAGGGGCAGCACAAGGTCACAACCAATGTTAAGTCCTGGGCTGCCATAAAGCTCTCAGTCCTCTTCTTGAGAAAAACGTAATTCTGCCAGGTGGGCAAGAAGAACCTGGATAACAACCATATGAAAAGAAAACACTGGTGTACTTAAAAGAATTCTGGTGCTGTGTAAATCTCCCATCTGCCTAAGTGGCCAGACTTGCGGTCTCTGTCTTTGTTTAAATTGTTCCAAGTGTAACCTGGGGCTGAGACCTAAAAGAGATTTAGGGATGACACCATTTGTGAAATGCAAAAACCTACTGTGTATATAAGTTAGTAAAATCTTCAATGTGAGGTGGGCTCCTCTTCAGGTGTTAGCCATAGCTGGCCCACTTTTTCAGCAGGAGTTTTTCCTTTATTAATCTCTAAGTGGCTGGAGCATTTCTCACTAGAAAGGTGNATTATCTCTACAACATTATAAGAGATTCTTAATTTTAGGTAATGGGAAAGAATACCATTTCAAAATTAAAATACAATACCTTGAAACAGATTTGGAGTCCATGGATGAAAAACATATTCCTATGGCACTACCTTCAGTTCAATCAAATTGCTGAGGTTCATGTACACAGAAAAATGAGAATTGAGAAACAATGTCTTTTATCACCTTCAGATCAGAGTATCTCTGGTGAAGAATGACTGGACAGAATGACATCGCAGCTTACCTCCACAATGAAAGCCTTCCTCTCTGATTCACTTTCTATCTGTTTAATAGCAACATCTTTTGCTCTCCACTTAGCTTTGCAAACTACTCCAAAGGCTCCTCTTCCGACAACCTTAATTAACAAACAAACAAAAAACCCAAAATTCAGAAGCAGGCCCAGTTCAGTATGAAACAGGCAGTTTTTAAGTCTCATCAAAGGTTTAGAAACCACCATTATTTGAATTTTCTAAGAATGATTTTTTCATGAGATTGAGGATGAAATGCAGTTTTAATTTGTGAAATAAACCTTTTCATTCTTAAGCAAAAACAAAAAATACAAGAAGACATACAGCAATGTCTTAATCACGGCAGAAAATCAAAGTCAAGATGAACGCGTAGAGAAGTGGTCCAGAAAAAGAAAGATTAAAAAAGAACATATAATATTTTAAGAAATTAAAACCAGCTTTCAAATAACCAAATAGGGGTAGGGAACGGAGGGAGAAAGACTAAAGATATATATGATAAAAGACTCATTACAAAGTACCCACAAAATATGTTACTGTCTATACAATGAAATATTGTTAGGTAAGAAAAATAAACAAATATGGCTATATGCAACAACATGGATAAACCTTAAAAATATTATACTAAATAAAAAAACCCCAAAAACCCTTGACCCTCGATACCACATATTTCAAGGTTCATTTATAAAACGTCTATGAGAAAAATCTAGCAACAGTGAGCAGATCAGTGGTTGCCTGGGGAGTAGGGTGAAAACTGGAATTAATGTAAATGGGTANTGGGCATCCTGCCAAGGTGATTGCATGTTTGAAAGTTGACTGTGACGGCTGACAACTGGATAAATTTGCAGAAGTCATTAAATCACACTTCACATGGGTGAGTTTTATGATAGGTAAATAGCTTNGTACTTTTAAAAAAGTTATAAAAATATAGATCAACCATATGCCATATTATTGCTAAAACTAATGGCTATCACATGGGTATATTGCTCTGTCAAGCTGTTCTATTTTTAAAAATACTTGGACTTTTCAAGTATTTTTAAAAACAATAGAAAACAAAACTAAAAATTAGCTTGGTATCTGTGAGATCAAAACGATTAGACTGTACTACGAAGGGCATTAGTAAGCACCATCATCTCCAATCTCCCACCTTCCATGTGTCTAAGTCTGTGGCAAGGCCCTTTCCTTGGGTGAAAGTCCATCTCCACTCATTACACTTTTATATAGTTTCTACTAGCGGGCACTGAGAGAGTGCTTTGCCCACATCCTCTTTACACAGCCTCAAGAGGAGGTGCTAATGTTCTCATGTTACACATAAAGTACATAGCTTTTTTAAAAAAGCAAACTTACTCTCTCAAGTCTACACAGACTACAAACAGTAGAGTACAGTTAATGGCAAGCAGCCAAACATCCGAATGTCAGTGGTTCCATTACAAGAAATCAGATACGCGGTCCATTGGTGAGCACTTCACTTTAGACAAATTTATATAAAACTCAACAACAAAGCTGACTAGCTAGAATGAGCAAATGGTTGCTTTTAAAAATCTACACTGGATCACTCCACAGAGGAAAAAGGGAGAAGTACTCTAGGGCAGTAGCTATAACCTGGGGTGCATGGACAATCTAGCTATGGCTCCAATTCTATTTCCTAAGTCATATAAAGCAGTGTGAATATTTCTCATAATCAGTGTTCACCATAAGATAGAGGCAGTTTGGTTTATTTTTCATGGATTAGCACAGTTAATCCTCTTCCATTTTAAAGGTAAGCAGTCACAGGTTGCAACTTACCCCCGGTACACAGTAAGAAAGTATTCAGAAGCAGGATCTGAAACCTACAGCACGNAATTATCACATGCTATGGACTATACTCAGCTTAAAGGTGGTAACCAGGCTACCTCTAGGCAAGGTCCCAAGTAAGCCAGGTACTTTTGGAGACTGTTTCCATTTCCTTATCCTGGGCACTGAGAGAACAAGACAGAGAACAACCCACTGTCTTGTTCTTCAAGCCTTAACAAGAACAAGAAGCCAACCCTGGTGATTTATACTCACAACCCAGTTATTTTTACAAGACTGGGGAACTGGCTTGCACTTGAACATGTCTGCCTCCGTATGTACTCACTCTTACTGCTAGGTACCCTGTTCACTCTTACTGCCAGATAAATTACCATCGGAGCTTTTTTCTTGGCAGTAGAGCGGAGATGCTCCTATTCTCCTTAGTGAGTATTTGTCGAGTTCCGAAGTTAAGTTTATCTACAGGGGTCGTAGAATCAGGCACCTCCATAAACATAAAGTGCTCAGGCTTGGATGTGAATTAGTGTAAGGAGCGGAAGCACTCATTTTTCCCACAGGAAAGAAGCAGCAAACAGCTCTTACAAGGTTTCAACTTCATGGTCATAATAAACTAAGGTGATACACACAGATCAGCCTACCTATTGACATTATTAATTATGAATGAGTGATTATAAAGCAATTTAATACATTCCAACCATGTGCCCACAGATGAATTAAAGTGACTATTATTTAGCATTCTAAAGAATGTCAGAACCCAAATATTATCTGTATTTATGGATTATGTACTTATCATAATTGTGTTGAGTATGCGACTATTTGTGATCCACAAGTGCCACCTAGTGATGAAATGATGACTGAGTTTTCAACTTAAACCATGGGAACAAAACGTGAGCAAACAGATACATGATAAACTCTCTTTTGCTTTGAGTAATCAATTTTATGAAACAATCTGAAATAACAACAGTCACATTCACATCTGAGAACCCCTGGCCTCAAGAAATCTCCATTCTCATTTGAGTCATAAATTATTTCACATACACAGTTAAGTAACAGGTCCTAAATAACAGAGAAAGGCAAGATGTCAAAGTTGTGTACATTTACTGAAACATNTGATAGAAATAACTGTCATGATTCCAGAGGAGTCGGTCTACAAGCATGGAGCCAGCGCTTAAATAATTACATTTCTTTATATTACAAAGCCTTCATCTTTTCATATGGCATTATTAGGAGTAAAATATTAGAAATCAGGAGTAAAAAGAAAAAAGTATGTAAGAACTGACGTTTTGTGAGATGGAAATGCGGTAGGAAAGGAATCCAAGGCTACACAATAATAGTACTTCGATTTTTTTTCTGAACACTTTTTTTTTAACTGCTAAGAATGCCAAAGGCGAGCACTAACAGTAGATTCTACAGACCTTACTAGCCTCCCTTTCCAGAACAGGTTTGGAGATTCAATGGTAGAAAACAGTTCAAACCTTTCCCCATCCACACTCTTCCCTTAGATGACCAGGGCAGCCTGCCTCACAAATGTGCTCTATAAACACGGGCAGCTACAAAGGCATAAGAACGACATAGACGAGGCCCTACCCCACGCTTCTTTGGCCTCAGTTG
>LZPO01075925.1:0-20387 GCA_001675575.1 Neotoma lepida
ACTTCCTGGCATTATTGGGTAGGTTTCTCTCCAGCCTGGCAGCTTACACAGGAGTGTTCAAACATCTGAGGCACAAGCCACAAAATCGAAATTCACCAGGGAAAACTGTCTTTCCTAAGAGAATTAGTTACCAGCACTTCCTGTTACAGTTACCCTTCTGAATCTGTGGGCTCTGTGCCCATGCATGCCACCAACTAAGAATAGAAACTATAAGTTCTGAATGTGTGGGCANGTTTTCCTTGCTGTTCCCCAAACAAAGCAGAATAACAACAACAGTTGATACAGCCTTCGCATTGCATGTAGGCATCCTAGAGATAAAGTATTCAGAAGAATGTGTGGGGCCAGTCCCCACAGATGCAAGGGGACAAGGATATCAGTCTGGTATTCATTTAGGGGGGGTGGCCTTGCCTGGCCTTCATTTTAGTGACTTTACCTTGCAAGGAAATGCTGACCCTTCCCAAGTTGTTGCTCATCAGTGGACCCCTGTTGACTGTCACAGACTTCTGCTGCTGCCTCTACTGTTTCTTGAGGCCTGGCTTTGTAATGTAGTCTNAAATTGTTTTAATTGTTTTTACTTACAGACATCTTTTCAAGGCAGTGCTTTCTTATTCTGCTTTTGGAAATAGCATATGTTTTAATGTGTATATTTTTGAGATAGTGTCTTATGTAGTCCACACTGGCTTAGAACTCTGGAGCTGGAGGCAGGTCTTGAACTCCTAAAATTCCGTGCTGAGATTACAGGCAAGTGCTACCATGCCTGGCTTTCAAAGCAGCATTTTTTAAATGAAAGTATGGCAGTTTTCAANTTTTAGGTAAAAAGGGGATGGGCTTTACATAAACAGTAGAACACCAACTTCATTTAATAATCTATTTTGCTCAAACCACAGAGTAGGGCTCGGGCTGTATATAATTCGGTGGTAGAGTGCCTACCTCACACGTGTGAAGCTGTTAGGTTCACTCCCCAGTAGTGACAAAAAGAAAGACATTACCCATGTTAAATGTGTAGGTTGAATTATAAGCCCCTATGCTTGTATCTTCCTTCAGGAGGAAGGGCCCTTGAAACCAAACCCAAAGCACAGCTTGTTACAGAACTGCAGAGGTGAACAGTATACCTCACAGTCTGCCCTCACCACATCAAGCCCTGCCAAGAAGGCATTATTTTTAATATTCAGAAATAACCTCTTTGGCATCTATTCAAATCATCACAAATGTCAAATACTTATATTCCAGATTGATGGTGATTTATTATTATTATTATTATTATTATTGTAACTTAGAACTTCAATCTTCCTGGAAACCATGGGGAAGGAAGCCTTATTTGATCCCATTTTTTTTGTAACCCACCACCCATGTCCCCTGCAGCTCCTAAGGGAGAGACCAGGCCCTAATAGAACCAGTGTGGTTTTAGTAGAGTAAGTAGGGCTTAATCTATTAATGTAAGTGATTGAAAAGAGACTTCTCAGCAGAATACATATGGCCAGTGAGGTGATTTCTNTAATGTATCTTGGGCTAGTGAAGACCTTAAGCTGGGAACTGACTAGTATGAGTGGTGACCTGGTAGATAAGTATTTTAGAGGGGCTGCAAGATTTGGTACTGGTGGGTTGGAATTAGATATTATGTAGTTTTATTTTTGTCAATCCATATGAAACTGGGGGATAAGAAAAGTCTTTATCCTCATTTTTCTTTGCTGATGTATTCACCTATCCTTGGCATAGTCTATAGAATTGGGAATGCCATTTGTCCTTCAGTTCTAAATAAATAATTATGGCTGGATGATGGCTCTTATTTTAGGAATGTATTTCAGGCCTTCCCTTCTTTGCTCACTCTCCTGTTGGGCCTTGTTCTTTGGGGGCTGTGAGTTTATAAATTTGCATTTCCTTATATTCTTGCATTAGCAGGATAAGTTTAACCCTGACTATTCAGGTAATGGTTCCCACCCAGAAAGGTTTGGGCGGGTGACAAGCCCTCCAACACTTCCTGTTCTGAGCTGTCTTGGCTTTATCAGCTCCGTTGCCCTGTTAGAAGGAGTGAAGGGGATGTAACAAGCAGGGACATACCCTGAATGGTTACCTAGCAACAATCAATTCAGGGTAATTTCTGTTAAAAGACACCCTATAAAAAGATCTGTGAAGGAAAAAAAAAAACTAGGTTCTATTTGATGTCTGTTTTACAATGGTCTTTGGAAAGCAGACCAAATTATTACTGGCATTAAAAATACTAAATGTTTGGCAAGTTCCTCAGGAGATTCAAAAGATCCTCCCATGGGTAAATCGTGAACATGATTCCTGTTAGTTAGTACTTACAGTTGGTTCAGCTTTTACTCTGGAAAAACCCCTCTCTCCCTACATCCCATGTACCTGAGAAGAATCCCAACCCTGGTGAAAGGCAGCTATTTGCCTGCTTCCCCCTGCNAAGAGCAGCAAACCCTCTGCACAGGTCCCTTACAATCACGGGAGGGCCCACCTCATCTCCAACACGTCCTCTTATCGTCACCCTCGGCTCATGGCTCTGCTTTTTCACTGGGAGGACATAGCAGAGAACTTAGACTGGCTCCCACCTGGGCTAGTGTCACCTGTGACTGTCATCTGGCTGCTGTTGTCTCCTTCCCCTACAGGGGGAGTCCGCTGTCAGCTCTAAGGTTAGGAGAGTGCTAGGTTCAGTCTGAGGTGACTTTATATACACCACCGCTTGTGATCTTCCCCAGTCAGTGGTTTCAACACCATCACATGGCCTGATTACAGCCCGTCACTGTCTCTTAAACACAAACCTCTATGACAAGATGACTATACATATTGTCTTCTTGCCACAAACCAAGACAATTTCCTCTAAAACTGCTTGATGATGTCTTTTCCANTCAATGCATAGAATCTATCCTTCCAGTTCAGGCCCAATCCTAAGACTCATCTTTTAACGCTTACCACTTTCTGATGTTCATATCCAAACCTGAGTGGGTTGCCAGTCCACCTGAATCCAAACACTCCACCACCTCCATCGCTGCCCCTAGTCTATGTCACTACCAAGCCTTCCTGCTCCTCCCTTGTAGTCTGCTCTCAGAACGGAGCCAGAGAGATGCTGTGAACATCACACCATGTCACTCTCCTCCTAACAGGATAAAGACAAGCCTGGGCTAATGACCTCCCGGACTTATGAGGACAGATAGATACTCTTCACTTCCTGCCACATCATCTCATTTCCTGCACAGGCTCTCTGATAATGATGCACAACACTGAGCCTTGCCACTCCCTCGACCATCAGCCACCCTGCTGCCTCAGTTTCCTGTCTCAAGTCCCTTTCTCTCGCTCTCAGGGCCTTTTGGCTTCTGCTTGTGTNACCTCTGCTTCTGTTAGCCTTACTTTGACTATGTAAGCTGTCTAGAAAGATCCCGTGTTTCCTCCTCCCTGCTTTCTCTTTTTCCACAGCACTTCCCACCACTGTTTGATATATATTCATTGGTTTGTTAATTCTTGTATCTGGCTTCTTTCTAAAATTGGGTCACATTGAACTCAACAAAGGTGGTGTTGATTTCGGCTACCTCCTCTATCCCTAAAACAATGTCTGAGCCATTGTGGTCACTCAAATATTTGCTGAATGAATGAAATGTAATGAAAGCGCTTGCCATGAAGGTAAGGTCCCGTTGAGTCAGGCAGGAGCCCTGCATCTGTTGTGGCTCTGCTGACCCAGCTAATTTTCAGGTTCTTACCAACTGCTTCACACTACTGAGCTGGACCAGGTAGTAGTGCAGAAACTGGGTTGTCTTCTCCCACATCACATAAGAGCTGCCGAGAATAGCCAGGTCCCAGATGGGTCTCAGTGAGGGATCAATACGTCCATGACTATCTGAGAAGGAGAAAAAAGTACATTTGTACTAAGGCATTTTAAGATGAAATCTGAGAGATTTCAGTAATGAAATTACGGATGGAGTATTAGATCATCTCACAGGAGTATCTTGAACTGGACATGAGGTTGAGATGGAGATTATGTGCTTGAATTTGCTACGCCAAATAAGTATAAATGGACTTAATAGCAATTTGTAGCACTATGTATGTATGATAAAACAACCATGATACTAAACATTGGTCTAGACATTTGTTAGGTGAAAAGTCCACTGCCCATCCCCTTACTTGCTGACTTGGTTTGAAAGTCAGTGCCATTGTGTCCTTTAAAGCTAACTAATGAGATGGTAGCTTCCCAGTCACGTTTTGAACACATGAAAAAATTAGATGGATTTTTCCTGTGCCATTTGTTTTTTAACCTTCTATTTATTTATTTTTTTTAATTTAGCAAACCCTTAAAACCCACTCAATATCAGACTTCAAGAGATAGGGATACTATGGTTAATTACTTTTAGAAAGTCAAACTTTAGTGAATAATTTCTAGGATAATATCACAGATCACCATTGTGTACAGTTTGGTGGAGACACCCTCTGTTATGGCCTGCCAGCAGTGCGGTACTCCAAGGCAAACTTATTAGGAAACATTCTTCAGGTAAAGTAAATTTTAACATACATCCTATTGGTTGGTAAAACACAGTTGACTGGTCTGTGGGGATACAGCATTCAGAGATTTTCCTCTGATGGCTGTGGTTCCTATGGTACTACAGAAGCACAGCTGATGGACAAGCAGGCAGGGCAAGGATTATTTGGGCTGGAGAGTTTGGGGGAAGGCTCCACAGAGTGAGATTGTTTTCAGGGCTTTGAATTCCAGTCTTGTAGGAGGGGATGCAGTGAGGGATGAGTGAGCTAAGGAGGAGCACACTGGCAGGCTCAGACTNAGGGGCTGGTCTGGAAGGAATGTAAANATATGGCATCATACTATGAATGGCCTCGTGTGCAGAACCAGGTGGACATGGACTCTGTGTCAGTGTTAAAAGTCTCTACAGGACAGACAGGAGGACACTGAAATCCAAGACCTGAGGATCTGTTGCAGTAGTCCTATGGAAAAGGGCCACAAGAGTGGCTGACTGAGTTTGAAGACAGCAGAATGGGTCTCAGATGTTTTGGGGAGGTCAACTTCATAGGAAGTAGCAAATGACCAAATGTTAGGAGATGAGGGTGGCAATGACCAAATTTTCTAGTAAACTCTAGAACAGTAATATAATTAAAGGCCAGGATATACAAACCTTGTTGGTGAAGGGAGCTTATTGAGNTTGCTATTTGAGGTATGAAATACTAGGTTAAGAAAAACGACAGGAGTGGATGATATAAAATGCNACAGACACATTAAGGAAATCCTGAAAGAACAATAAAATCCTGTTGGGTTTGGCGATCGGCGGTTCTGAGTGACTGGGAGCAGCAGTTTTAGTTTCTTCTACTCTATATAGACTATAGAAGATGGCTTAGGAATGGCTGCCACCAAGCAATATGAAGAGAGTCTCCTTTTGAAGAGTGGAGAAGGAAAGGGACAGTGGCTCTGGGAAACACTTGGTCAACAGGGCACTGTCTCTGGGGCAAGATCAGGAACTACTGGTGGACAGATGAGGATGATGCTGATGGATGAAATCATGGGAGAAGCCAGAGAAATCAGAATCTAAGATATANAGAAAAAGATCCTGGGTTGGAGAGATGGCTTAGCAGTTCAGACCACTGGCTGTTTTCGAGAGGACCTGGGTTCAATTCCCAGCACCCACATGGTAGCTTACAACCTTGTCCCAGGAAATCTGATGCCATCTGGTCTTTGTGAGTGCTGCACAGAGGTGTGTACACAGACACACATGCAGGTAAAAATTGCAAACACATAAAATTAGATTTTTAAAAATAAAAAATAAAGGTCCTTGGATGAGAGAGTTTAGGAAAATAAGAGTTGGTGGGGTATAAGGTTGTGGAAGCAATGAGCTGGACATGGGGGTCAGGGGGGAGAACTTGCCATGCAAGCTGGAAGACCTGAGTTCAATCCTCAGACCCCACATAAAGGTGGAAGGAGAGAACTAACTCCACAAAGCCAGCCTCCACATGTATGTCCCCTCTTCAACCCCCCCACATAAAAATTAGAATTTAAGGAAGCAAATGGCTAATGCTCAATAAAGCAGAAGGTAAATTGTCTCACTATGTGTGCACAGGCTGGTATGCTCTGTGCCTATAGAGAGGCAAAAGCTCACATGTGGCTGTTTTGTAGAGAGCAAGAAGATCAGACGTAATGCCTGCACTGAGGGCCCGGCACTTGGCAAGTGCTTGTAGAGGAAAACTTGAGAGTAAAGCTTAAAGGCCTTCATTTCCTGTTCTGCCATCAGCCACCGTGACATGATTCCTCTAAGGGTTCCGTCTCTAGTTCTCTTCTGCTACCATACAANCGCNTTCACGCTTAGAGCTGAGCACCTCGGTCCTCCGTTGACTTCTCAAGCTAACTTGTGTAACCCAGTTGTCATTCCGCCAGAACATGCTAATCAACAGGGGGCTGTGACTTTATAAATGTTACTGTAGGGAAGCTTCAGATTCGGCTGCCTGGCAGAATTATTAGCACTTTATGAATGAATCTGTAGTTTCTCCTTGATGTGAGCAGCTAGCTGAATCATTAGGGTTCCAGGACATGTAACGCAGAACTCTAAAGCCAACACAGTGACAGGAATATCTCTGCCTTGGTCTACTGTCACAGGGTTCTGGCATCCTTTGCCCCCCTTCTTTTCTAGTGATTGAAACTTTCTTCAGACAGCTCACCAACACTTTATCTTACTCTGGCTTTAGATTTGTGATAGCCAAATGCATTACCCTCAAAGATAAATGAGTTACACTAAATACTGTCACTAGTGAGGACATGTGACAGGGTAAGTGCACTTATCAACACTGGGTGTTACTGATAATCTGGAGCTCCTCGGGTCTTTTCCTCTGCTATCGATGTTTATCTGTGGAAAATTTGAGAATTGACTAAAGAGAGAAACAATGTGCAGCAAGGGTTAGTTTATCTTGCTTATTAATTAAACTATGAAGCTCAGCACTGTGGGTTAACTAAATACTGACTAGAAACTGCTAAGACTTGAACTTGGTACTCCAAGCCTGTCTCCATAGTTGGACTCAATCTAAATCCAATTCTTTGGTTTGTTTTGTTTCTAGAAATTTATAAATTCAATTGATTACAGACATCCACTGTGTTACTTGATTTCAGCTACTCGATATATGAAAAGTCATTTCCTATTGGAAACTGGATAAGTAGGTTACAAGGGTAGTAACAATGAACAAAAGTATATTTTTCAACAAATAAGATAAATAAATTGTAAATTAGAAGATTAAAGTGGGAATATATTGCGTGATTTATTGAATCACAACATTATTTTATAATAAAAGTTCATGTCTTTTAAACAAAATAATTTTATTTTGTACCTCCTAGTGATAATTAGTACTTTATAAGACTTGAAGGCAACTGCCTCAATGCGTTTTATCNTGCACTCATTCAGTGAATCAGGACTGTCCCCTTGATGCTATGAAACAATGAGTCCATTAATACACAGCTCACCTTAGAGATCTGTGAACTTTCAGACAAATGTCCCTAGTCTCCTCACACACTCATTAAACTCTGGTGTATCTGTCTAGGAAACCAACGCTTTGATCCTCAGTAGACAGGTTTTGCATACATGAACAATCAGTACCACTCAGTGTCTGCTGAACTTAGTCAGAGCAGAACTCAAATTTTGTTGACGAAAAGTGCCCTCCACTATGACTGAATTATTTGTGTATTTGTGTGTGCTCATGAAAGTCTATCTATATTTGTATAGACACCTGTGTGTTCCAGTGCNTGCATGGAGGCCAGAAGAGGTGTCGTGTCCTTTGGAGCTGGAGTTAACAGGGATACCTAGCTTCCTGCATGGGTGATGGGATCCAAACTCTGTTCCTCAGGATTGTGCAGCCAATGCTTCTCTCCATCTTTCCAGCCCCAAGACTTTTTTTTTTTTGACTTTGGATAGTAGCCAAATCTAGGTAGATAGATGAAGGACTCCTAGGAGTCCATAGGACTTAGTAAGTGAACAAGATCCAGTTGAATGGTTTTATTGAAAAGTGTCCCAAAGCTAATGCTACTGTGGCAAATATTCCTGGAAAAAGTCCTATCCAATGTCAGCGATTAAGAGCCTGAACTGTTCTTGCAGAAGACCTACACCGAGCAGCCCCCATCCACCTGTAACTCCAGCTCTGGGGATCTGATGCTCTCTTCTGAACTCCATGGGCACATGCTCTCACATGTCCATATTCGCCCAGTGTGTGCTCGTGCACGAGCGCTCACACACACACACACACACTTACACATAGTTAAAAATAAATCGCTTTTAAAGCAGCAAATGAGCCCTATTTCCAAATCTAAAGGGGAAACAAGATCTCGATGCAACTGTAGATTTTTAAATATTAGTCATTAGCTCACTTATTCCAAGCAGCACAAACATCTTCAACAATATTCTGAATTCTCATAGTTCTTTGGCTCAAGATTTGACCTTCCTTGTCAATGAAGCATGAGGTGAGAATCATTCAAGGCTGTGATATCAGAAGTGCAAGCATTTAGTCAGTGTCAGTGAGTGGGGGCAGATGCAGTGAGAAGTGGAGCCTGAGGTTCTCGGGTGTTGATGAGGAACTGAAGGGCATCTGGGCAAACGAGCAAACCAAGCGAGTGGGTGGGAAGGAGAGTGCTGGAGTGGCCAGACGTCAAGCTCATGCCCAAGTGCAAGTCCAGAGATGACTTCTGTGGTTTGGGAAATTGGATTTGCCAGTAAGTGCTGAATGTCTAGTGCTGCCCACACACTCTGTTGAGTGCCAAGACAAATGAGCTGTTCTCCGCTCCAGCTGAGTCACTGCAGAGGGCAGGGCACATCTCTTGGAGACGGCTCCACTGCCCATTAGCCACTGACCTGAAATGAGATAAACATGACCCCACGGCAGCAGCCCAGAATGGCCCAGACAGTCACTCAGCCAGCCCTGGGGCAGAGGGACTGAGCACAGACATGGAGTGTCTTGTCAGCTAAACCTCCCAAGGCTATCGACAAGAACTCTAGAATTGTCACCTCAGGTTCNAGACTCCCCTGCAANCTGCACTCTGATCTCNATGGTTGTTTTTGCAAAGACTTCTTTCTGTCTTTTGTTCATAGAGTCAGCTCTTGTGTCTTCATTCTGGGATGNAAAATGGTCAACTAAAGGGACTCAGCTTTGGTAGCTTTAGTATATTGTAGAGATGAACAGAAAATGACACCTGGGAGCCTCGCTAAATTAATGAAACATCCCAATCTATAGCTGAACTTTAGTGCCTNTNCAGACATGCAAANNTAAATAGTCATTCTTTCTAAGATCTAGTGATTATNTACATTCCTGAATATAGGGCTCCCCGCTACTGGTTCATACCAGGGATGCTGACGCCGTCCAGAGGCCTCCTCAGTTGCTTCACTTGCTTGTAAAGCAGGTAATCTCTTTCTTGTCTCTTCATTTTCTCAATGAGCCCTGTGCAGGTGACGTTGATGGCTGGTCTGGGTTTTTGATTCTTGAAAAACACCCTCGCAGAACATTTGCCCAGATGCTCCTCATCTTCCTGCAATAAAAGTTTTGAAGTTACCNAAGAAAGTTCCTTATCAANTGTGCCCNCTGCAATTCACACAAACACCCAGACTGGGCATCCATTGAGCNTGGCAGGCTGGCATTGACNGAGGGAGTTTAACCTTATACAAGGTGATTTCTGTGCTCATGGCTTGAGGTTAGTGTGAACTATAAACTGGCTAGAATCCAGAATCACCTGGGAGACAGACCTCTAAGCGTGCCCCGGGGTGGGTTATCTTGATTGTATTAATCAGTCTACCTGTTGTTGGGTGTCTGTGATCCTGGATCAGTCAATGGAGAAAGGGAGCTGAGAAGGCCACATGTCATGACTCGCTGCTTTCTGATTGTGGGTGCAGTGTGACTCCCCACTGATGGACTGACATAGTCATCACTCATTACTTTCTGATTGTGGGTGCAGTGTGACTCCCCACTGATGGACTGTGCCCTGGAACTGTGAGCCAGACAAATCCTTTGTCTCCTGTTGCTTTCATCAGTATTTTATCATAGCAACAGAAAAGAAACAAAAACCACAGAGTAGTCCTTCAATCTTGCTGTCATTTCAACTTTTTACCTTCTGGTTTTATCTTTACAAAATAATGCTGGGCCTCTTGCGAAGAAATCGCATTGCTATCTGTTGAGCCCTTCTTGGCTCACACTTCCAAGATAGTGGCGCTTCACTCTGTCTGGAACTAACACAAGGGTACTTGGGCATTACACTTACTAACTTGAATCAGAAGACGAAGCTGGTTCCTATTGACAAAAATACCAGCATATGCATGCATGATTTAGCTCCTGAAGACCAAAATGCTAACGTCTAAAAAGGAACCCACTTCACGTCTTCAGCTTGAATGACTCAAATTGGTTCCTGTCTGAGCTCAGCTACTAACCTAAGGCTATAACAATTCTGCCTTCCTATTTTGAGATCTCTTCCCAATTAAACACTCCAATCATCCAGATAGGGCAGATTCAGCCACTGAGTGACATTTGCTTGCACTTAGACTGTGGATTCTGTGACCACCCCTGCTTATTTCAAATCCGAAGACTTCAGGTGTCTGTTCTTGGATAATGATTCTTCCCCATTTTGGTCAAGGTTCTTTAACTTGATCATTAAAGCCAAGGACCTATCCCCAGAAGAATGCCCATGCTCATACCATCGGCATTAGACTTGNAATGAGGAGTTCACAGTCACTAGCCGCAGCCCCGCCCAAACCAAGTCCATGTGTCCTATCAAAATATGACTGGTAGAACAGTTGAAGCAATAACCTTCATCTCCCCCCTCCCTTTTTTTTGGAGACAGTATTTCTTCTGTGTAGCTTTGGAGCCTTTCCTGGAACTAGCTCTGTAGACCAGGCTGGCCTCGAACTCACAGAGATCCGCCTGCCTCTGACTCCCGAGTGCTGGGATTAAAGGCATGTGCCTTAAACCACTGCCTGTCCCTTCATTTCTTTTTAGTGATTTAAATGGCATCCTGGTTTTGAGGCAAGAACCAGAAATAAACTCAAAAGGTCCACAGTGAAAGAAATTATAGTCAAAATTGGGTCTTGAAAATAAGCCTGCTTCTAGAACTGAAACAAATTTTCCATTGGGTAACTTTTCTCTCGGAGCGTCTACTCCAGATGGGAAGAGGAGTTTCTGGAGTGCATTAACTCACATGCTAATTAGTGGTGCAGCACAGAGAAACTGAAAGGTTCTTCAAGCTATCAGAGAAGCCCCCCCCCACCCCCGCCTTTTGGATGTCAGTCCTTTGCAGGGAAGTGGGAGAGAGCAAGGTATTTATGTCCCCTCCATGTGCCCCATCAGACAGCTCTGCTGTGCTGTGCTGTGAAGATGAAAACCGACCTTCACTCTAGTTAGCTGGCTGCACTCTTAGAGTACTGGTCTACCAAATTCAGAGGAGCATGTTGTGTTGTTGGTCAGAAAAACCCAGTCATCCTTAGTGTTTAGCTTCAAGGCTTTCAGTTTGCAAAGCTAGAAATCAAAGGCATCTTCCCACTTCTTTCAGAAAAAAATTCTCTGCAGTTAATAAGCAAGGTCTGCCTGTGTGTATTGTGCTAGAACTTGCTTCTGAATCCTGGCCCGCTTTCTTCCAGAGGCACTGGGTCAGGAATGCCAGGCCTTTCCCTCCGAAGCTCTGCCTCCCTGTGACACTTTGATGTGGGGCACGGCTGGCAATTCTCAGGCTTCTTAGGCTCAGACCACCACTGCTGACAATCTGGGCTGGCCTCTCTACCCATATTCTGGTTGCCGCCTCTCAGTCTGACTCCTTACAGGGACGTTCATCTGCTTCTAATTTCCACATAGGGTTTCTGCTTACTCTCTCCTAAAAATGGGGTGAAGCCAACCTAGTAAGTCGTGGGCTGTGCGGTGGGGATTGCAGGGAGGCAGACAGTGCCTGTAGCATGCATGGGCACTGCTCTGTGTTTTATGTGATGCCTCTGTGTAAGTGATTCTCTAACCTGATATGAAATTGGCCTGGTGCTGTGCCAGCCTGCCAACTAGAAATGTCACCAGCTGACAGGAAAAAGAACATATTGGCATTTCGCAGTGAGTCATTCTAAGGACTATGAAGTGTGAGGAGGGACACCCAAGGGAGCTGTGAAATTCTCTCCCAGGGACCCTACGGAAGGGGGAAATGACATGCATGTGGACGGTTTTAAATGCAGACACTCGAAACCAGTAATCGTCGAAGCCATTAATGAGAGATCAGAAAAGGGGTCCCCAAGCATGGCCCGGGAATTCCAAACTGCTGCCACAGAGCTCTGCAGCCCGGTTATCTGTGACCCAAGCCTTTGACCAGGACAGATATGTGATCAACCAAAATTCCCCTAATTTGCATGGCCCTTATTTACATGTCAGAGATTGTACAACTGTTAATTGTGTGCAAAGTGGCTCACAANAACTTCCCAGAACAGTACAGCTGCCAATCTGAACTGTCTGCCTTCACATGACAGGAATTACACTTCATGAAATGACTCTTGAACACCATCTCCCAGAAGAAATGGTTATTTAAATAAAATGTAAGTGCTGGACATAGGAAACCTCCCTACAAGTCATTGGTCAAGGAGGCCGGGGGGGAGTACTCAAAACATTGTAACTAAATATTAGGTCCCTATTTCTGAAGACTTCAACAACTATGGTTGCAGGACATCAGGAAATCAATCTCAAACTGACCAGGAAGCTCTCCCTGCTGACTGGGTTTCATAGCACTGTGCTCTGCAAGCTGCTGGGGGCGCGGGGGTGGGGGGGAGAAATGCAATCAACAGTCTTATTCAGCACTGGGGTCTGCAAGCTTTAACACTGGCCTGCTGGCAAAGTTGCAGCCACTGGTGCAATAGTGGCATGACGCTTACGGAGGTAACCAATCAGTTTCTGCTAGAATGTGAGGTCTGCTCCATGGAAGTGATTGCATGTCTACTACAAGAAGCCTTGTCAAAAGCCCATGGCTTGGGAAATCATAGGCNGTATTGTTCTGATAAATGGTCATGCTGTCACACTGCCTTCTTAACTATTTATGTTTGTACCCATAGATATGCATTGCTTTCCNCCTTGGTCAGGGAAGCTTCTTTTTCAGGGAGTAGCAGTTAATGCTGAGTCTCAAGACTGGTCAAAATGCCGAGAAGAAGTGACTGTGAGTGCTCAGATACAGGTGAATAGATGGGACATCTAGTCAACCTCTCCATTAAAGTCTCAGAGCGTATCAGAGAAGAGTGCGCAGAAAGAATCTGAGTCAGAGGGTGAGGATAAAACCTATGGAAAGGTCTTCATGCTAGAGAGATGGTACAACATTGAGAACACTGGCTGCTCTTCCAGAGGACCCAGATTTGATTCTCAGTACTCACTTGACACAACTGTAACTCCAGTTTTAGGGGAGTCCAATGTCTTTCTCTAACCTTCAAGGGCACCAGGCACACACACAGTGTACAGACATATATGAAGGCAAAACACCCATACACATAAAACAATTTTTTAAAGGCTGTCTTCCTTGACAGGGCAGATGCACACATCAACTCAACTCACAGCAGATGTGGTGACTCACATAGGGTCAAGTCAGCCAAGAGTCTCACATAGATTGGGGAGGGCCTGCTGAGGCCCCACCCCTGGCTGAGGAGCTATTGGCAATTAATGNCCCTGGAGAAAGGCACTAGGGTGTGGAGAAGCTCAAGATATATTATATACATGTATGGAAATTTCAAAGAATAAATTACAACATTTTAAATGAAAATTGAACATATTGACTTAAAAAAATTCACCATAACTGTCAAANTAATTCCCCAGTGGAGTTCCGGCAACCATCCTGCCTTCCATGCAGGCTAGATGCTAGTTACTGCCCAGCCTGCTGCCATCTTCCAGTACACTCAATAAGCTATTCCCCTACTGTTCTGAAGGACAAGTTCACTTGCTGTCTGCTGGTCCTATTCCCCCTACTGTGGTGGGTACTCAGTCTCCTATTAAGATTCTCACTTTTTCCATTAAAGACTGTATTTATAGACTCTGCTAATAGGTTACACCACTAATTAGGGCAGCTTACCTCCTCAGGGTTGTAGTGCTCTGTGCTAAACACCAAGTTCACTTCACATCCCTCTTGAGGGTCGACCTGAAATACAGAAACTGAATCTTAACATAGTGGGAGCACCACAAGCATTTTCATATCATGAATCATATTCTTATTGGGTTATAGTGGTGTGCACCTTTAACCCCAGCACTCAGGAGGCAGAGACAGGCAGATTTCTGTGAGTTTGAGGCCAGCCTGGTCTACAGAGTGAGTTCCAGGACAGTCAGGACTACGTAGAGAGACTGTTTCAAAATAAAATAAAATAAATCATGTTCTTGGGGCTGGAGAGATGGCTCGTTCTTAAGAGCAATTTCTCCTCTTTCAGGGGATCCAGGTTCAGTTCCCAGCACCCACATTATTGCTCACAACTGCCTGTTACTCCAGTACAGGGGATCTGGTGCCCTCTTTTGGCCTCCAAGAGCACCAGACATGAATATAGTGCATATACTATAGGTAAAACACTCATATACATAAAATTTTAAAAAATATTAACATCACCATGTTCTTGGGGCACTGTGGCATGTCAGTGGAGTTGCTGTATATACACCTCAGTGAAACTGGAGAGTCTTCCAAAGAAGAAAGGATCTCAGACTTGGATGATCATGCCGGTAGTTCTGCTTATGGTTTGAGACCCACTCACAGAGACACGGCTGGGAAAGGGGTATGAAGAAGCCAGAGTGGAAGCTGACTTTTAGAACATCAGTTTAACAAGAAACAAGCATGTGCAAAGGCTGGGTGGACATCAGTTCTGCCATCACTTAGGTGCTCTGTGCCTACCTCAGGCCCTGGTCTGGGCACCCAGGCATTATCAACAGGAAGGCAGATGAAGGCTTCCTTGTGTCATTATTGGCCAAATGGAATACAGGCAACAAATGGGTAATGAATTTCAGGCGAGAGCGTAGAGAAAGAGTGGGGGTCAAGGGAGGTTCTGAGACAGTGTCCTATCCAAGCTGAGGGCTGAAGGACAGCAAGGCAGCTGCTACATCAGATTTGGGGATGCCCTTCAGGCAGAAATAATGAAGGCGCCCTCAGGTCTTATGCTCCCTGATATAGTCTTGATATTAAGTGTTCCCTAAAGATTCTGTGCTAAAGGCTTAGTCTCTCAAGCGCCACTGGGAGAGATGGGACTTTAAGAGGTGGGGTCCAGGGACAAGTCTTCAGACCACTGAAGCATGCCATTGCAAGACCATGCATAGTCTCTTCCCTGTTCTCTCTTTTCTTCCCTGGTCATGAAGAGGACAGTCTCATTGAGTTATACATCCCCATTTTGATGTACTTTCTCACCAAAGGCCCAAACACAGTGAGATGGAGCCATCATGGGTTCGAACTCTGAAACTGTGAGTCAAAAATAGATCTTTTCCCTTTATGAGTTGACTGTCTTGGGCATTTGCTGTAACTGAAAGCTGATTGACACGGTTTCCCTTGTAGNTTTCACAGACAGGCAGACTTTCTAAGCTTTTCAGAGGCATGTTTGGATGTTTTAACTTCTGAACTGAGTCTAGCACATATTTTCGAAATAAACTTAAATTATCTGGAATTTTATATTGTTTGCCACCATTTTTAAAACAGACCAAAATAGGGGCTGGAGAGATGGCTCAGAGGTTAAGAGCGGGGGCTGCTCTTCCAAAGGTCCTGAGTTCAATTCCTAGCAACCACATGGTGGCTCACAACCGTCTGTAAGCTTTCAATGTGTTACCAAAGGCACACACAGAAGTCTGTGTGTCCACTCATTCCTCTTTTCCACTTCTTGTACCAGGTACTGGAAACTAAAAGATACATAGACTTCCCTAGCCAGCTTTCCCAGAACCAACTTCCAGTGTTTGGAAGCAGTTGAGCATAGCCAGTGTGGCTGAGGGCAGCCTGTGTGTGGGTCCTAAGTTTAGGAAGGTTTTCTGCAGTAGGCGAGACCTGAAATAACTGGTTTTTAATTTTAAAATTACATTTCTTTGGTGTGTGTGTGTGTGTGTGTGTGTGTGTGTGTGTGTGTGTGTAGGTCATGGGACGACTTGCAAGACATGGTTCTCTCCTTCTACCATGTGGGGCTCAGGGATCCAACTCAGATCTTTAGGCCTGCTGGTGTGATAGCTAAAGTTACGTTTTTACTTTAAATTATTGTGCTTAAGAGATCTATAAAAGAAAAATGCCTCTAACCTGTAAACGCTGCTTGCCCAAGGACAGATAACTTCCTGGGATGCTGGGGCTGTTATTCATGTAAAATAGAAACCAAGTGTTTTCACTTCTGTAAACAAGCTTGGTTGCACCAACTGCACAGGATGTGTGCTTCATCACATGTGGGCAGAAGGTACTTAGGCAGGAAGTATGTCAGTATGTATGCTTGTCTGTGATTGGACGAAGGCAGGAAGTACGTAGCCTTGTGGGTTTTGCCTTTATAAGCCCTTGCTTAATGTAATTTGGAGCCATACTCTGGGAATTCTAGGTATGGATCTGGCCAGTATCCGGGGTCTTGGCCAGTATTTAATAAAGCTTGCTATAATTTGGCTAAAAAACTGTGGTACTGGCCTTATTCTTGCCCAGTTGGATTAACGGTGGCAAGCCCTTATACCCACTAAGCCATCTCACCAGCCCCTGAACTAACTCTTGAGCCATTATTAGCTAGACAAAAANGTGGAAACAAAGGGTAGGACTTGGCATATCAGGGAGAATGGTTAGAGCNCACAGAAGGCAATGCTCAACCACAGGTTCTGGGCCTTTAATGGCATGCTGCCCTGGCTCTCAGCCCCTGCCCTCCACATGTGCCCTTGAGGACCTGGCTGTGGGCCCAGCATATTCCCTGGGGTGTCGTAGATTCTGAGTGCAGTTGTATCTGTGGGAGCCAGAACTCCCCTNNGGTTTCCAGATGAGGGGTGGGGCAAAGATGGAGGGGAGGCCATTTAAGAGAAGAGAAGGAGAAAGAAGCCAGACAGGAAGCATCTGAAGGAGGACTTAGCAGAGGTGGTTGAAGTGTGGAAGTGGACAAGATCCTCCAGGATGACATACAGAAAGAGAAGGGGCTAGAGGAACATTGTCCTTCANGTCAATAACCAATCAGGGCTGCTGATTCGTCAGATAGAAGCATTCTTGAGGGCCTTCCTTATTCTTAAATAATTCTGCACATTTAATTTATTTTTGTTGTTGTTTGCTTGAGCTGGGGTCTCACTTGTAGCCTTGGCTAGTCTGGAACTCACTATTTAAAACTCACAGAGATCTACCTGTTTCTGCCTTGGAGCACCAGGATTAAAGGAAATAGGGGACTTAAGATAATATTTACCTCATCAGATTTTTGGAAACACATGATGCTAAGTGAGGTCCCAATAAACTATTCTTTAGCAGGAGGGGAGAAGAGAAAAGCATGGCCAGGTTCATCAAGACTTCGAATGTTATACCCAGCTCACTGTGCACCATGAAGAAGGAGAGAGACAACACTTACAGGTTCCAAAGACTAATAATTCACCACATAAGCGGGTCACTGACAGATCAGGGCTGCAGGACAAGGATCAGGAGCCTTGCTTTTTCTGGCAGCCCTGAGCAGGGGCAGAAGCGGGCTTAAATCACAAACATTTGTTGCCAAGTTACAATTAAAAATTTCCCCAATCAGGAACCAAAGACCAAGGACTTTCCTTGTGTGTTCAGTCATTGTCAACTGACACAGAATGGAAGCCTTTCAGTCCAACCAATCAGACTCACCTGTTCTTTCTGTCGTTAGGAACAGCCATAACGTNCTAGACAACTGAGGGGCATAACAGACTGTTTCTATTGTTTACGGAGGAGGTGAGTCAGCCGTTGGAAAGTTCTCAGCTCCCCCAGGGCTTGGGAATCTGAACTGTACCTCACGCTACAGGTAATGGAGTCTGATTTCAAAATGGCAGTACTTAGGACAAGGTGCTTCTGCCTGCTTCCTTCATAAGCTGAGCCAGTCCCTCTGAAGTGTTGCTCTCTTTGCTGACTGGATCTGCTTATTTTAACTTGGCATCCTTGACAGCTTCTACTTTTCATTCAGAAGAGGATTTTAGTTACTTTCAGTTGTCCTTTATCGGGTATCGAGGCATTCACTCTTATCTAATCTCCCCAAAGCCTCTCCCTCTTCCTTAGCCCAGTCACAAGCTACTTTGCTGGCCCATGAGAGATAAGCCCCACGAGGCCTGGCCACCTTCATCTGGAGTGGTTTGACTCTCACTGTCCTGGATTTGCAGCCTTTGCTCTTCAGCCCCACTGGCTCCAGGATTACAGTGTGTCTGCCTTACCCCAAACCCTGTGCTAGGGGAGGGGAAAGCAGGCAAAAACAGTACCATTGTCTGCCCTCAGGTAGCCTAGAGCAAAAAGGACTCATTTATGTATCACTGTAGACATGATTATCGGATTAGAGTTGACTTGTGAGCTTTTAAAGGCTAGGAATCCAATCTAGGGATCTGGAGGTGGCATTTGAGTTCAACTCTGAAGATTGACGAGGACCTGGAGGGGAGTGGATGAGTCCTCTCATACAGATGGGGGAGAAGGCTAAAGAGCCCGAGGAGCAGCCAGGAGAACTGGAGGATGAGGACAGAAAGGCTAGAGTCAGTTCAGGAAGCAGCTGACCTGTGGGGGAGAAGGGGAAGGTTGCCCTGCAGGTTACAGTGCGAATGATTGGGGGGGAGGGGCTTTAAGAAGGCCTCTGGTGGGAGAGCAGAGAGGGATACCCACAGCATGGGGAGAGGATGGAACAAAACGTAGAGAGTGCAGGAGGCTTCCCGAGGGGACACGAGTGGGGAGGGGGCCTGAGCCAAGGCAGGGACCACGAATGTGGACAGAAGTGCATGCTGGGCTGATACAAATCCCATTAGAAGGTACGAGGGGCTGAAGAGATGTCTCAGCGATTAAGAGCACTGGCTGCTCTTACAGTAGGACCCAGGTTCAGTTCCCAGCACCTACAGGGTGGTTCACTGCTATCCTTAACTCCAGTTCCAGGGGCTCTGACAATCTCTTATGACTTGTGTGTGCATCAGGCATGCATGTGGCACACAGACATACCCACAACACATACACATAAATAAGTAAATCTAAAATTTAAAAGAAGGTACGAAAAGAAGTTAGCACAGTGATAGTTGATCAACCATGGACTACATATATGTGGTTCTACAGGATTATTATGCCAGTCTATGTGAGTTGTAGAAAAAATATATAGCTCCCAGGGGCTTGAAAGATGGCTCAGTGGTTAAGAGCACTGACTGCTCTTTCAGAGGACNTGAGTTCAGTTCTTAGCAGCCATATCACGTGGCTCACAGCACCTGTAACTCCAGCTCCAGAGGATCTGATGCTCTGTTCTGGTTTCCATGGGCACTTGGATACACACACACACATATACTCAAATTAATAAAATCTCAAAAGTGTAGCCTAAGCCTATCAAATTGCATATAATGTGTGACCCTTGATAATAAATGACTGTTTCTGGGTTATGTGCCTGTTGTGCTATGATTTGATCATTTTAGAGTATATTATATATATATATATATATATATTATACATAGTATATATATTATACAAAGAAAAGTTTGTTGCAGAACACGCTGACATGCTAGGTTGGCCGCAGCTGTGCACAGTGTGTCTTCATGCATTTCTTGGTTGCATCAATGAGCCACACTGAGTGACAATACTGTCTAGCTTTGTGTGATGACACACTCTGATACAAGGACAAATGGCCTAACAGTGTCCTTCTTAGCACACATTTCCACTGTTAACTGATGAGTGACCATAATTCAACACCAGAAACACATTTTATATTGAGACACGTGACCATCAAGGGTCACTTGAGATGCTCAGAATGACAGACAGCAGACTGGGCCAGTGCTGGGTACTTTATAAACACTCTCCATGAGTTAAGGATGCTAAGACAGCTCTAAAGGCCTGTTTGAACTCAGCAGAAGGACATGCAAAGTAAAGAAACCGTGAGTTGTCACTATATAGCTTCTAGACTACTAGCAATGGGATGGTAGATGGGATCTATTGCAGGTCATGACTTGGGATTACAACTGCCATGCCTGGCTGATGGGAGGCTAACCTGGTACAGCCTGGTATCAGCACACTTCACAATTAATCAAACCAGATCTGTATGGGCATTCTCCAATCTAGAAACCCTGCTCTGTGTGTCCCAGAGAAGCTGTGAGCAGGTTGATGAGGGACTGGCTCATGAGGGTGTTCACTGAGGCATGATGTGGTACGCGGGTGTTAGCGAGCAGCTACCATGAGGGTGCCTTCACGGAGTATTATACAGCAGTCCTAGGGAATGTTGTAGGCACATCTATGGCAACATGGACAAATCCTAAAACCCTTGATTTTTACAATCCAGTGTAACTTCCTAAAAAAC
>LZPO01075925.1:25197-39386 GCA_001675575.1 Neotoma lepida
TCAGAGGGTTTCTGGTCTCCCCTTACCACACTGGGACCCACTGGTCTAACATTCTGCTTCTAAATGTCCCCTCCATCTTCATATTTGGTGAGAAAAGATAAATGTCGTGCTATTCCAAAAAAAGCAAACGTCCCCGCTTTATAAGGTTACTCTCATGAGTCAGGCTTAGTTGGAGAAAAATAACTCATTTGTGAATAAAAATTGTTGTGCCATTCTTAGGTTCTGGAGAGAGTGCATATTATATTATGCCCTGGAATTATATTATTGCATTTCCTCCTTTCAGGCAAGGGCAGATAAAACAGAGTTCATATTAAGGAAGTCAGTTACTCTCAGAACAGGCTGCAGCCAGCGGAGTAAAGGAAATCTTTACCTNTGGACACTTTGCAGGAGCTGCCTGACTTAGTGGNCCAAGATAGAGNGTGTGTTAACTTCCATTTGACAGAANNTGGGTATGAGTTNTTGACCTGGGGTAGGAAGCTAGAAGGGAAATGGTCAGGACCTGTTCTCAGCTTGGTTCANCTCTGGGNCCATGCTGGGACTAAAAAGAAAAGCCTAGATGTAAGAGGAGCTCAGCTTGCCAGGTCCTCCTCTCTCCACTGGGCAGGGAACAGAGAGCCTTGGCCTTCTCCAAAGTTCCCAATGGTCTCAGCACCTTCCAGCTCTTGTGATTNCGTTTAANGGCTATCTGAAAATTGTCCCCAGCAAGGCCTTGTGCTACTGCAGTGCAGGAGCAGAAGTGATGTGACACTCTTGACCCGCAGAAGTTTATAGCGTAATCCAAGAGGCAGACACGACCACAAAGAGTGGGGTAGGGGTGGGGGGTGGTGGAGCTGACTGTTCCAGAGCCAAGTCAAAGCACTCTCTGGTCCATCCCAAGAAGTCGGGCAGAAGACAGATGGTTCCGAGGAAAGACTGCCAAGAGTCAAGCTGAGGGAGTAAGCACAGCCGTTTCCCAAGAACAAACAATGCCTGGCAATGCAAGAAGTACATCCAAGGGCCCTAGGATTGGTGTGGTTAGGCAAACAATGGCCCTACAGATTTTATGATGCAAAATGAGATTTTCCCCAAGGTCATTCATAATCATTATATCATGAATGATCGTTATATCATGAATAATCATAATAAACCATAATCATTGTGATGAAATTATCCTAGGTTATTCTGGAGACAAGAGATGTAACATTGCTGGCTTGGAGGGTAAGAGATGGGACCATGAGCCTAGGAGCACAGCTGGTACCAAACAGAGCCAAGGGAATGGGGCTTGTCCTGAGTCTCCAGGGCAGTGAGGCCCTGGGACACTTTGCTTACAGCCCAGTGTGACTTCAGACCTCTGACATCTAGAACTGCAAGTGAATGTATCAATGTATCTCATGTCTTGAGCCCATGAGCATTATGGTAATTTGTCATGTGGAGACAGGAAGAGAATTAGTTGCAATCCCTAATGTGATGTTTGCAGAGGACATGTGTCCTTGGTCTGACTGTGGATTCATATACATCTTCTTACAAGCACACACAAGATTTTCTTTCATAACTTGATTTTAGTGGCAGATGATACCCTGAGCAATCACAACAAATAACCCAAAGTGGACACTTGTCATGGCTACTAGATTTAACCAGTGTGGGGTTGGTTCTCTAAAAACAGTCTCCGGATGACTTGCTCCTGCCCTGGCTGTATGTGTGCGTGGAGTGACTCACTGCTTAGCAGTCATTGAAACGGTTTATCTTGTAGTATTAAAAATTAATATTTTGGGGATTGAGTATTTGCATTCAATTTCCAGTGGAACCATTACGAGCCGTAAAGGAAGACTTTAAGGTGGGCTCCTGTGAAGAACAACCCCCCCCACCAGTAGTCTGTACGTGGGGCACTACTAATAACACATGATTACAAACACCCTGGTCTTACATGTGAAAAACCAAATAAAGAATGTTGTGGACAGAGGAAAATATGCACAAAGCCAACTTATTACAGAATAGTTGAGAGCATTCCTACTTGCTAGCTCATCTGGGTACAGTCAGCTTGGCCGACTTGGGGGAAGGGACAAAGAAAGCCACGTCCAAGTTTGACACCACTGGCATTCCCTGCCCAATGCTGGACCTCTGGGAGCTGGGATGGTGGGGCAAAGACTGTAGTCTGCCTGGGCATTTTCAGGCCAGGGCAGGAGTGTGCTACTCTCTGTGCCCCTCTGCTCTGCGCTACCCGGTCTCCCCCTTAGGCAGTGTGCAGGCTTGGAGGCAGCATGATCCTTCAGGGGTGCCTCTGATTTGGCTGCTGTCTCATGAAGGCCCTAAAGTTAAGAGGGTTTTTTTTCTGTGAAAGAAAACATGACTTCCCTTTCCTGTTTTATCATCTTTCCTCCTGCATATGCATCGCAGCCTCTTAAATTCCCCAATGTTTGCTTCAAGGTGANGTGTTCTACATAATGCATTACTTTCCTATTCTGCATGATCGACTCTGAATTATTGACATTAATGGAGAGAAGGACTCAAGGAGAGCTGTAATTAGGTGTCTGATATTGTACTAAAGTNCCTCGTAGGTCGAAAGTGATGAGTTTCTTAGTGGAGTGTGTGCACTTGGGTCTGTGTGGCCCAGGGGACAAATGCTGCTCCTACTCCAGACCTGTGCTAGTCTGCATCTTGGAAGAACAGCTGCTGCTCTACCTTCTGGTCTGACAAGGATGGCCCGATGTTTTCCAAAAACCAACGGACTTGCCTCCAGGCTCACTATTCAAGATGCACTTACTACCTGATGAGACTCTGAATGCTGGGTGAGCTGGGAAGAACAGGTATAAAAGCGTGTCATGCCCACTGACCTAGGTAGCTTCCTATTGCTGTGAGAGAGACCATGACCAAAAGCCACTTGGGGCGGAGAGGGTTTCTTTGGTTTATACTTCCCTATCACAGACCATCTTTGAGGGAAGCCAAGACAGGAACGTAAGCAGGGCAGGAACCTGGAGGCATGGACTGAAGCAGAGGTCATGTTGCTTTACTGGCTCCCTGTGGCTTTCTCAGCACCCCCCCACCTTCTTAAATACAACCCAGGACCACCTGCCCAGGGTGGCACCGCTCACAGTGAGCTGGGCCCTCCCACAACAATCATTAATCGAGAAAATACTCTCATAGACTTGTCTACAGGTCAATCTGATGAAGACATTTTCTCAGTTGAGGTTCCCTCTTAAGCAGACTTGTGCTAAGATGACAAAATACTGCCCAGCACACTCACACAGTCCAAGTTCAATGCTCTAGAAAGAATTGATGAGGTTGTCTCTTGTTGTGAGGGAGCCAAGGTTGTGGAAGAAGAAGGGAAAGTAGGAGTAGAGAGTTATGCATCACATCCTTGCTAAGTGCACACCCCACTGGCAGTTTCCAAAATGGAAACTGAAATGATGCCTGTGTTTTCTTCCTAGAAAGACCGCCATGGAGCTCCAGTTAAACAGCCCTACGTCAAAATAAAAGGGATACATTTATACTTGTTAGTTTTTATTGGAATGAAGCATGAGCAATCCCCTCCCCCAGTACACCTTGCCCAGCTATTTCAATTGTGTCTGCTCCTGGATAGGAAACGGGGCACTTACCAATTCCCGAATGCTGATTCCTGAATGAGTTTGCTTTCTTAGGAAGTATGTGCCCACATAACTGTCCTCAGATCCTACATTTCAGTGAAAGCAAAGTATCCAGGAGTGGAGAAATCCCATGTGCCTGACCCAGGATACCCAGTTAGCCTAAGAACTTCTAACACCACTGGGAATCTGTTCCACTCCGACTGTGGTCCTGAGGCTGNGCCACATCGTAGCAGAAAAGTAGAAATTTTTTGGTCATGGAATGGTAGTGTATGACCAGGAACAAGGTGACATCAGGGAGGAATAGCAGAGAACACAGGTGCTGTAGGGTCTCATCAATCAGGAGACCAGGAGACCAGAGACCATNTCCTTGCACTTTCTTAAACCATAATCTACAGTGATTACTGCTTTTGACCACCAGAGGGCGACAGTGTTTCTAGAATGAGGACTGGAAGAACTAAGAATCAAGGAAATCTCGGAGCTGGAAGAGGTCTTTAAGTATCATTTAGTGCCCTGGNTTTCATGTTTTTTGTTTGTTTGTTTGTCTGCTTTCCAGATGAAATCTACAGCAAAATTGCNTCCCTCATCATGGCCTAGTTCATGCACATATATTTGGACCACACTGTGAAACACCGCTCTTCCTTTTATCATTTGCTCTCATGGTGTATAATCCAAGTCATTTCATTACATAGGACTTTGGGTGTAGCTCAGTGGTAGAACATGTGCCTAGCACGTATGGGGCTGTGGACTCAATCCCTAGACCAAAAATTAAAACAACTGGACTCACAGAAATCGATTTCATCACTTGCTGATGGGCTCTTACTTTGAAAAATTTAGTCCCAGCCCCTCATGTTAAAAAAGGAGTATAGTCACCTCTAAATGAAGAAGGCTCCCTATGCGTTATACTTCTCTCACTCAGGCATCCACCTGCTCCCCCTGGCTCAGTCCTGGGTACCGGACAGATACAATGTGGCAACCCAGTGCATTACCCTACCGAAGTGNCCCTGGGATGAAGACTGTAACCCGAGGATGGCCATCTACCAACAGGAGAGGAGTGTCCTGAGTGCTGTGGCTTCTCTTGTTACTGGAGCTCCTACAGACACTTTCCTAGGAGCTGTCCCGATCAGGCTAAGTTTGCTTTCTTTTAGGTGGCTGAGCACTTCAAAACAAAAAGAATGCCAAAGATGCCTTTCCTGAGGATGCTACCCAACATCTGAATTAAGGCCACAAAATCGAGCTTAATACCTAAGATGCTCAAGATGCTCAAGAAATAGCTACTGGGTGATGGACTAACCCTAACACATATTTTGATACTTTGCCTGATTTATCACATGACACAACTTTTCTAAACACCGGGTGTTGGCAGAACATGTAATTTCCATCCGAAGTGGGGTGACAGCTAGAGAATGCTTCCATACAGGTCTCCAGGTCGTGTGGCTCTTTGGAGGTAACACAGGAGCCAGTTTAAAGTATAAATGTGACCTGCTGCAGATCCCAGGAAGCCAGCGCAATACAACCCCCCATCAGGAATCAACCCCTATTCCCAGCCATTCCCCTTCGTTTCTGCCACCCTCACAGACCTTTGCATGCCCTTGCCAGACGTTTATCTCCCCAGCATTGGCCTGCTTGAGCATCTGTAAGAATGGACCTTTCTTTAGTAACCCTTTAAGGAAAACAATTGCACTAGATTCATGGCAGAAACTGATTCTTGGCACACTGACCTCTTTTCCTTGGCTCGCACAATCACATAAATGTTAAAAATCAGGGGGGTTAAGGGGGGTTAAGGGGAGTTAAGGGGAGTTAAGGGGGGTTAAAGGGAGTTAAGGGGAAACAGCATCAGGGAATTGTTTATCGGGGATGATGTCTTAGATTCCATGTTTTATTTACTCTCTCACACACCCCTTGCAATGAAGTAGGGTCTCCCTAAAGTTTAGGAACATTGTACTAGTACAGATGATAAAGGAACCAGAGCTCTCGGTGAAGGGAAGGGGAATGGGTTTTCCTTCAGGTCTTGAGAGCTAGCTTGTTTCGTAAGGATGCCCAGGACTCCTTTTCCAAGGGGTGGCCAAAAGCACAGAAATGCAAAGTACTTAATGGTTTTTAAATATTGCATGTATGTATGCTGTGTGTGCATGCAAGCCGTAGCAGGCATGTGGAAGTCAGAGGACAACTTGAGAGACTCAGTTCTCTTCTTTCACCCCAGGTCAGAGGACCAAGTCACATTACCAGGCTTGCCAGCAGGCACCTTTACCCAGTAGCCATCTCACTAGCCTTATTTTGTGATTTTTAAAAATCATCTTGGAATGAAGGAAAATGACCCCTGGCCTTTGAAAACCGGTGTACTTTGTCAGCCTAGGTTTTTTGTTTTGTTTTGTTTTTGTTTTAATAGAGAATCCTCCCCCAGATAACCAGGAAGGGGCTGCCTTCAGGGCTCCTCTTTCCTCCCTGAGAGGATAGCTCATAATGTGACCTCATTTCTCTAGTGAACTAGTAAAGACTGGAGCTTGCGGGGAGGGAGTGTCCCCGAGACAGTAAAGATTTTTTGTTTTCCAACAGTCACAATAGTTTGCCTTTTTCTAGAAATAAGGAACAAGGCTGGCCGTCCAAAGGGCCGTTCACATCATCTGATCCTAGACAGAGGACAGTCTTTGCCATCCCACCGATTTAAACCTTAGGCTCAGAGCTGTATAAGATTTAAGTTCGTGGGTCTGTGGCTTTGTGGAACATTCAGGGAGCCACATTGCCTTTGGGNCTCTGCAGTTGTGTAAAGTTTTAAAATCTATTTGATGAAGGGAGCCACGCAGCTTCAATCACACAACTCCACCCCTACAATCACAGCCTGGAAAGCACTCGCTTTCAGTTCCTGCAGAAAACTGACTGCTTCGGCCCTATCACTCGCTGGTCAGATCAGGTCGACGCCAGAACTAGGTGGTCCCTNCGCAGGCCTATGAGGAATCTTTATCCTGAAGCCTTATACAGTAGTCTGCAATTAACAACCAAACAGAAACGAAACATCAGAAATTTGTCTGCGATGCTGAGAGCTGGCTTAGACTTTGGACACACCGCCCCAGTCTTTGGTAGAAGCCATAGAATTTAAGCCACAGGTCGTTTAGGTACACAGTGCACATCCCAACAGCATCCGACGCTGGGTACCCCAACCAGGGGCTGTTGTTCATGGGACCCTTTTCTCGGTTTCCCCAAACGTCCCTATCATGCCTTCACATGCTAAGTATTTCTGGCCTCGGAAACGCGGGAAAGGCGGAGGCAGCGTTTGAGAACTCCGCGCTCCCTGCGCGGCACGATCTCGAGCTGGGAGCGCGGCCGTCCCGAGCGTGTCCCTCCGCGTGGCGGCCCACTCACCCACGCGCGGCCCTCCTGCACGGCGGCCAGCACCCGCAGCGCGCTGGGCGAACCCGCGCGGAAGTTGAAGAAGTGCAGCGCAGCCCGCGCCGCCAACTGCAGGATCCCGCGTGGCAGCCCCACCGCCGGGGGCCCCGCGGGGANATCGGGGTGCTCCCGGTCCCAGGGCGTCGCGGCAGCNGCGGGCAGTGCGAAGCTCAGCAGCAGCCAGAGGTTCAGCAGCAGCGCGGGCGCCGGGGGTCGACGAGGCTGCATGGCTGCGGATGCCGGACTGCGTGGATGCGGGAAGCTTGCACGGAGCTCCCCGAACCGGGTTCGCGGTGTTCGCGGAAATAGGCCGCGGCGGCCACTCCCCTCCGCCCCCGGGTCGCCGCCCTTCCTCGCCTCCGCTGTCCAAGCAGAAGGACCAGAAGGCGCCTCCAGGAAAGCGGGTCAGAGAGCGTGTCCGCGATGACGCGGTGAGAGGGGCCAGAGGGCAGTGGGGCGCCTCTTCGAGGGCACACCCCACCCCAGCTCTGGGGACCTGGCTTTGTCGCCGGAGGCTGCTGCGATTTCGTAACTGTCTGGTTTTAGAGGGAACCCACTCCAAAGGTTAGCTGCCGGTGAAAGAGGAGAGAGGTGACAGGAATGGGCCGCCCCAGGCCTTGATGGGGACTTTCAGAAGACACAATCCGGAAAGGGGAAAGTGTGCTGAGGGCGTGAGCAGGTAGTGAGCACCTGCGGGCCAGCCTGGAGGCAGGGAGGAGGGGCGGTGGGCAACAGGACAGAGGTTCTGAGAATCAAATAGATTACTTAAATACTGGAGAGAGGGCCTTGGGTTGAAGCCAGATTATAGGGCAGTGAGGNGTGGATGCAACGTGGCAGTGAAGGCAAGAGGTGGCTGCTGTTTCTAAACCACAGGTGAGAGAAAAAGCCCCCCACCCCCACCCCGGAGGGGCTAAGAGATGGCTCGGAGAATACAGGGTCTTGTCATCAGGCCTGATGACTGGTTTCTTCCCAGGACCAACATGGTGAATGGAGACAACATTCTCAAGCAAGCTGTCCTCTGACCACCATCCACCTGTCTACAACACAAGTTAAATAATAAATGAAATATAAGGAGAGAGAGAGAGAGAGAAAATGAGAAAATCCAGGACAACCTGCCCTACTGAAGGGCCAAAGAATGGTTGAGACCCGGCTTGTTAAATACTGCTTGCGATGCTGGGGGAAAAGTGACGGAGAAAGGGAGCACTTGGTTGGGTAGCTTCCCTCCACCCTGCAGCCTACTGCCTGCCATCTGCCTTAGACTCTGGCACTCACAGATGGGATTCTGGAGCAAGCCATTCCACAGTCATCAAGCCGCAAGTCCGTGGACAATGAGCAACCATCCAAACAACNCTCCGCCCTGTTGCCCATCTGTGCATTGTCTCTCCTTCTGCAGATTTGTGAAACACCCGGGTCATAGGGAGACGAGGATGAGCAACTAGATAAACACCTGGAGCACACCTAGGCAGGCAGGGCTCAGACAATCAATGNGGTCAAGAGAATGTGACCTGTGCTGTTTGCAATAACATGCTCTGCAGAAAACTGAGGATGGAGCAGGAAGCCCTAATAGAGATTTAACCCCAGTCAGGGCTGGAAGTCATATCCAGAGGGGACAGCAGAATCATTGAGGTAGATGGAGTATTTAAAAAGGCCCAGACACCCTTAATTTCCACTTTATTTTACTTTCTCTCCTTGTCCCTAGACTAACCATGGTAAGTATTCACATAGACACTTGGAAAGCAAAGTGGACATAGATCTCTAGTATGCATGGGTGAGATGTGACCAGAACACCGGTTCCCCCTCCTGCCACAGATGCAATGAGCAGGGAGAGGTATTGGATCTTTATGTTGCTCTTTATTCAGAAAGCTGGGCAATGATTAACACCCCAAGGACAAGCTGCCATCCCTCTCACCCAGGCAGGAGGAGGGAAACAAGCAGCCAGTCATTCCAGAGCTGTCCATCCTCTGCTCAGGTGGTCCGCCACATCTCTGAGACTTGAGATGTCTGTGCCACTCTCATCCTCTCCCCTGCAACCTTCTCTCAGTCTCTGAACATTTAGGCCCAGGGACTTCCATGGAATTTGGACTCTAGTTGATGTCTTCTGGAATCAACCCGGCATTCGTCCAGGGCTGGAGAGCTAACATGCAACAAATAAGCTATTCACAGTGCATATGTACTAAACCGTTAACATGTACATGCAAATTCTTTTCGATAATATGGAAAACAAAAGTGTTCCCTTGACATTCCCTGTCAAGACTTCCCAGTGCCCTCTGGATATGCATGTATGTGCAGAATACCTCTGGAAGAACCAGCCAGGCACAGCTTCAGTGGTTACATTTGAAGTACAGAATGGAGATGGAGCACGGGAGTGGGGGTGCTTATAATGTCTGCTTCTGATCTGTGTTAACCACAGGTAATCCAGAGCCCAGAGCATGCACTTGGAGCCAAAGCAGTGACTATTTGCAATCACTGTCATTATTGTTGTTGCTATCAAATTAAAAAGATAGAATCTTGACAAAGAATAAATCCAGCTGTGACTTTCTCTTTCATAAATGATAAAGGGGGTTGTGCTAAAACCTGCTGGGCTTTTCAATAAAGGCTTACGTATTTCCTCCATATAATTTTTTATTAGCACTGTTAGCAATCCAGATGTATATAAGNCTATATTCCTTCTTTATTTCTTCCCTCTTGCAAAGATGAAGGTAGATGGGTTTAGCAGGATAGGGGTGACCCATCTACCTTCATCTATAAACAGCTTTCCCATCCTGTCTGACTCCAGGGAGCTGAAGCCCAGTGAAGCCCAGGCAGGATGGGCAAGTGTTGTTTCTGAGCCATGGAACCAGGTGGGGAAGCGGCTCATCCGATTCCTTGGGTCTTCACCTCATGTTTTAAGAGGTCTTGGTGGCTTTTGTGAAGGTTAAACACCACGAACTTACACATCGCCTATACTGTGTTCCTAGCCCATGATGTCTGTCCCAAAGCTCCTTGAGNAAGGCACTTGGCTGTTCACAGAAAAATAGGATCCCTACTTAATAGTGCCAATTGCTTTTCTAATAGATACAGTCTCTGGTCTCTGGCCTCTGCCATGAAGGTACTTTGGGTTCTTGGGGGATTTCATGGTGTCCCCTACAGTGGCTGCAGTGAAACCCTAGGGGTACTCCTTGCTTAGGAGTAAAATGCTGAGTTTGGAGCTTCCAGCACCTACCCACATTGTCCCACACTCTACAAGGGAGTCAAAGGCTGCAGTGCAAAGGGAGGCAGGCTGCTGTCAAGCCACTAGCCAGAGTCCTCTGAACCAAGGAGGTTAAGAACTATGAAGCAAATTCTTTCTGAAGGCTGAACTGGAGACAAGCAAGGTCCACCCCAAAGACATGCTGCAGGAAACAGGAGGCTCAGATTTTTTTCTACCACCAAAGAAAGAGTTCAAAGAAACCAGTATTTAATCTTTGTACTTCAGAACCCAAGCGGACAGGGCACTGTCCAGTAGAATTTTCTGGTGAAAATGTTATATTTGCACTAAGTATTTGTAACTTCAAATATGCTTCAGCTATGTCAAATGCAGTTGAGGAACTGAAATCCTAATTTTAAATGATTTAAATGTACTTAACTATTATTTGTGGCTGGTGATGGCTAAAGTTGACAGTTGAAGAACTGACTTTTGGCGGCAACATTTCATTTAATGAAATGGCAGGTGGTATTTTGGGAAGCAGTGCTTTAGACGTTCTGCTCGATGTCTCCTGTCACAGAATGGTCTTGTAAATCTCTGCAGTTTTGTGGAGTGCTCTGGGAACTAGAGAGGTTAAGTCACTCGCTCAGGGTGACTTNCATCACCTTCAGAACAGGGAACGAGGTCAGGTTCACTCCAGGCACTGTTTCNTCCCTTCCACAACTGCAGGTCTTACCAGGNTTGTTTNGGTCAAAGCCTGAGCCCTGACAGTCCTACTAAGCTACATGTGGCCACTTGTCTCCAGTATGCCAACTGCAGAGATGATAGTGAAAAGCAGAGAAAGTAATTCAATGTGGCCACATTGGGCAGAGGAACAGATAAAGAGGTCTAGTGACCCCCCAAANCAGTTTTCACAGTCCTGATAGAGTTAGGTTTGAATAGAGGGCAAGAGGTGTGTATCACCAAGCAGTCCTCTCCAAGGGGCGATGCTTGCCCATGGCTTACCCATCACTGTCTCTGCCCAGTCTGTCCTGCAAGGTGGTCATCATATAAGGTGTCACAGCTGTGCGACATATCTTCTTGGGAGNCAAACTCCTCTGGTTGGAANGAGGCATCAGCCATTCCTTCCCCCAGAATGAGATTCTCTCGGGGAAACTGTCATTCTTTGGGGACCACTGTTTTAATACTCNGAAACAAAGGGAGGGTGCAAGTGTCTCTCTTTAGAGCGTTTCACACTTNTCGGAACAGGAGANCAAGGGAGAGTTGAAGGGTTTAAGACTATGGAGGCAAAATGAAGTGAGGGAAGTTGGGCTAATTTTATTTCAAANNAATTCCACTGGAGACATTTGACTNAAGGACTGCTTTTGGAGACTGCCTTNTGCCTGTCTCCNGCAGGGGAAAAGCGTTATGTTGGGCTCACAGGAATATGGAAGGACGTGATGAAGTTTGCCCCTTCACATCTCAGTGAGCCTGAAATGATATAAGAAGTAGCCCCTCCATTTGACATGCNAGTGTTGGGGGTGAGGTGGAGCCCTACAGTCCTGAAAGTTCTCACACATGCATATCTCCTGGTTCTGTTTCGTCTTTTTTGTTTCAATAAAGTGATACTGCTACAGAAAAGGTGAAAACTACTAGCTTCTCCAGTTCTGGCTAAACCCTGACTAAATTAATTTCATTTTACCAATTCCCATTTTCTAATTTATTTTGACTTAAAAAAAATCACTATCCTAATTTCTTTTGAAATACAGGGAAGGGAAGGTGGTAGGTTTATGTACTCAAGTGTCTAGTAACAAGCCTGCCTGGAGTCAGGTTCTTCATGAGTCTAATTCATGGCCCAGGAGAAGCTCACAGACTGGCCTTCAGACACTCTGAGATGCAGCTGGGCTAACAGAAACGTTATAGAAACGTCTATAGTTTCTATAGAAGATGCAAGTATNAAGTTTCCTATGCTCAAATTATTTGGTGATCTCACTATTGCCNGTACATGAAAGTTCACAGTGGAGCTGCGTTTGCATGTCCCTGTCCTGGGTGTAGGCGTATCTCTAAGTATGAGATGATTAAAAGACTTGTTAGCAATTTTGTTCTCCACTTAGCTGTGGACATGCTACAATTCTTTTAAAATCCACATGTATTCATCCTTGAAGCTAAAAGTAATTTAAGTTATATGGACTTAAGAAAAAAAACACTGCTCCTTCAGACTTGATAAACATTTTGATGTGTCATTGCCATCAGATGGTTTGTTTTGTTTTTTAATATAATTTTTTAATATAATGAAATGGAAATCTGTTAGATTTTGCAATTTTCCGATGCAAGCCATTAATTTTGGCATATCATACTAGTTAAAAGATGGTATCTATAAAGCTAAGTCCTATGAGTCTGGTGAATTTGGCAGCATGGTATTTCGTTTTCTATCAGTCACTTTAGGCAGGACATTTGCCATTCCAAGAATGAATTAACACTNCACCTTGTCATCTGTGAACTGANATGTCAAATATGTTATTCATTGGGACTACNTCAGTTTTTTCAACCAAAGAACACTGAAATCAAGCTTGAAATAACAAACTTTATTATTTTCTGGTTAAAAATCTGGTATATTCATTATAGAGAGAATCACATAATAAAAAAGTCCCCCCCCAAGAAATAGTACTTAGAATTTTATTTTCTTCAAAGAAAATTCTAAAGAAAGAAGATCATAGTGAATTAAAAGATTATAATTAAAAAATAAGTAATTTTTAATATGTGTACATGACCTTTGTGGATTGGTTGATTTTGGAAACTGATTGTGATATTAGTGCTTGTAAGTTATGTTTGCATAGANTATATTATCAAGGCGAATCAAAGCCAGCCTTTCATACCACAGAGGAAGGTAACTGCCCATGTACCATGACCTAGATAGCAGCAGTGGGTTAGAGAGTGCATGGTCTATTTTTTTTTCCTTCTTGCCATTCTTTCCACAGCATGCATTACAGGGTATGTTTACACTAGTGGGGATAAACACAAGTGACATTGATAAGGAACTCATCTGGCTAATAGGGAGGTGACACAATCACCTNGGTGACTTGGACACATGAGGACTCCAGTGGGTTGAGTCCCTTTGAATGTAATGATAACATGGGTGGATCTTTGTGTTAAGAAGCTAATCAAGAAAATCTGGATTTGTGGTGTTTCAGAAGAGCGAGCTCAGGGCAGCTGTTCCAGAGAGAAGGGGGGCTTAAGAGAACTAGTTACAGGGGCATCAGGAAGGAGAATAGTGAGATCAGCTGGAACAGGACCAGTACCGTCCTGAGGTAAAGGAAAGGTAGAATTCGGGGTTCCGTGATGGACAGCGCCTGGCAGACAGCTCAAAAGCGTCCATGTACCAGGGCTGGAAGAGCTTACACAGGGTTAACTCGATTCTGTGAACATTGAACTCCANTTGCAGGGGACCCAATGTCCTCTTCTGGCCTCCAAGGGGCCCTTGTACCCATGCGCACCTCACTTCCCATATTTGAACAAAAAAAAATCTTGAAAAGAAAGAAAAGAACAGAGAAGCATAGCACAACAGAGTGGGGTCTGGTTCCAACACAGTTAACCTGACTGGCTCGGCCTCTTCTGTGCAGAATGATGGATGCGGAGTGGATTATGTGGTGTTTGGAGAGAATGTCCATTGTGAAGCACCTTCATTTAGCTGCACCTATTCTCTGAAGAGAGCTTGGTTAAATTGTCTTTTCTTTGGACTAAGTAACATTTCCCACCTTCTACAAGAAGNTATGTATCCTCTGACCACTGTGCAGGTGCCATACATTGCCTTATTAGTAAGATATTTTAAGATTTTAGAAATCCAAACTCCAAAAGATCAATAGTTTTGATATGTCTTCTATTGTTTAAATTAAATAAAGCTATTGAATGTTGGAAATTTGATAAACTATCCGACTCATTTTCAGTTGTGAGAAACTTGATGTTGCAGTCCGGACAGGTAAGGCTATGCTGCAATAACACAGTGTCCGTATGTCAGGGCTTCATAGCAAAGGCTCATTGTGTGACTTACTACATGTACATGACAGTTTGGCTGGAGGCATCACTGTGTGATTTCTCATTGTCTT
>LZPO01075925.1:85145-104697 GCA_001675575.1 Neotoma lepida
ACTTCTTTGTGGATTTCACATCATGCATCCTGATCCCTATTCATCTCCTCATCCCTTCATATCTGCCCTTTGCCCTTGCAACCTCCCCCAGCCCTGCAAAAAAAAATCTTGTCATGGAAGCTGTAGGTGGTCCAGTGAGTTACACCGTATACGCTTTAGCCCATATATCTTTACTTGCAAGTGTTCATTGCAATGAGTCATTAGTCTGGCTTGATGCTTCTGGCTTCCGCTACACTAGCAATACTGGGCCCTCACTGGGACTCTCTTGGATATNCTTGTTGTTGCCCTGTGTCATGNAGATCCTGCAGCTTTGGATCTGTAGGTCAGTTCATTAGATAGGGTGGATGTTGGGGTGGTCAACTTATAGTCCTGGTTCTGGGCCCGGTTGGTCAGCCTGCCAGCTCTCCCTCATCCTCATCACCAGGGTCAGCTCTCCAGCACTGCCCCAGCTAGCTCACCTGATGCAGCAGGCAGCAAGGGACAGGGCCAATCCTGCTCTCATGCCCTGGTGNGGGGCAGCTCACCAGCACCCACAGCACCAGGGTCAGCTCTATTGTGTTGCCCAGGTGAGGTGTGGGACCCACTCTCCTGAGTGCTGCAGCTGGGGCAGGGCCAGCTCTCCCATTCTCATTACCCTGGGGCCAGTTTTCCCTTGAGAGGCAAGAGCTGATGAGTGAATGGAGGCTTATTCATACTTGAGGTTCCCCCCCTCAGNTAACTTCAGCTTGTGTGGAGTTGACATAAAACTAGCCAGCCCAAGACATTTAGTCATCTATCCTGTGGGCAAAGTCAACAAGTGTAAAATAATGGTCTAGGCCCTTCCTTGTCGTACAGCTGATGTTGAGTGAAGGAATAAGCCCTAGATGGAGTGTGACCACTGTGCTGCAGNTGGTCAGGGGAATGGGAGGTAGAAAGCAGGTTCTATGTAAATATTCCAAACCATATCTCTCCTCTGACACCCCCCCTCTACTTCCACACCCCTCCTATTTGGATCTCTTTGGAGGGCCAACCTAGAAATCTGGGAGACACACAAAAGTCCTCCTCTTTCAGATCTCATACGCTATTGTTTAAACACATTCCTAGTTTACCTTGTAGGCAGTTTTTGAAACTCTTAGTGCCATACTTATCAACTCTCCGCAGTCAGGCTTGGAGTCTCTCACTTTCACTTTGGCTGCATGCTTCATAGCTATTTAGCATCTAGCCTTGCTACACTCCAAATTCTACTGGCAAAGACTTGGGACATCTAGAGAAGTGGGGTCGAAGGCTGTCCTGCCAAACCAAATTTCTCAGAACAAACCTAGTGGTCTTGATACTCTGCTGGATATCTCTGAATGGCTCCTNATTTGGAGCGTTTCACGTTTGTACTGTCGACTTCCTTATCTTCTTCCAAGATCAATATAAACGTGTAATTATACACGTATAAAACTCAGGTCAGACATTTGTGAGGAATTAAATACCCATTCCCNCTGCAAGTCATTCAGCCAGCCACCCTCCATCCACATTATTAGTTTCTATCCATCTCCCCAAGTAAATTCTCTCACCCGTATTCTCGAGGTGAGAGAACTTGTCCCCTTCCCAGTACGTAAGTGTTAGATACATCCGGTCTGGGGGCATGAAGAGTTGGCAAAATGAGGGAGAGGAGGGCTCAGCTGCGAGAGGGACGCTGCATTTTGGGGTCCCTAGCCGCTCAAGCCGAGCCATCCACCGGGAGTTCCGCACCTGCACACCCTCCTGGTCTTAAATCAGACGCTAACTGGGAGAGGACCGGATCTGACCCATCTCACCTCATCCCACCCACATTGGTAGAGCAAAAAACGCAGCACACAAAAGCCCCGCCACCACGTGAACAGCTGTTCACGTGAGCACGGCAGGGCGTGACCGGCGGGAGTCACGTGAGCACACGCGGTCACGTGAGCACTGTCTCCGCAACCCCGCTTTTGCTTCCTGCTCCGTTCGGATCTGCCTGCCGATGGAGGAGGAGGATGAGGAGGTGCGGGCGCTGCTTGGGGGCCGCCCCGAGGGGGACAGCGCAGTCCGGGGCGCCCCGCGCGCTCTGCCCGCGCTCTGCGACCCCAGCCACCTGGCGCACCGGCTCGTGGTGCTGCTGCTGATGTGCTTCCTTGGCTTCGGTGAGCCGGGGAGGGCTAGGGAGAATGATCGGGGGATTCCGGGGTTCGTGTCCCCGGATCCGCTCTGCCACCCGGGCTTGAGACCTGTTCTATCCAGTCGTCGCGAGCGAGGCCTGGGAACTGAGCTGGCGACTTTTGTTCCTGCGAAGTCCCAGGGTGCAGCAGTTCCTCCCTGGGGACGCAGATGAGAAGGAATCTCAGCTATTCCCCCCGGAGCACCGCGCTCAGGAGACTTCTGAGCGTTGTTGACCAAGTCCTTTTTCTTCCCTTCCCCAGACGACATCCTCCTTCCCCCTCCCCGCCCGCGCGCTTTCCTTGGCTTTCCTTTAGATCTCGCACCCGCTTTGGGGCATTGCACCTTGCTGGCAGCCTGACAGTAGGCTTTTCTTACCCTTCCTGTGTGAAGCAGTCCTGCGGGACCCCACTTGTTTGGACGTGGTTGGTTTCACTTAAGAAATCTGATCCTCGGAAAGCAATTTGAGATACTTTTAAAAACATCTTTCCCTTCTTTGTGACAGTTTTTAATTTACGCTGCAACTGTTCCGATTCTTAAATACTCGCTTGGCTGCAAAGTGGCATTTCAGGGATCAGATTCAGGAATATATACTCCTGGTGTATAAAGGATACTTTGGGCTTTGGTTTCTTTGCAATTCNTGCACACTGTTGACTAGTTTTTGGAAAGATGGGAGCCATTCATTTGCTTTAAAACGTGGTACTGAGCCGGGTATGGTGGTGTACTTTTTCAATCCCAATACTGGGAGGCAGAGACAGGTGAATCTCTAAGAATCAGGGAGGACTAGAGTGAGATCTTGTTTCAACAAACAAACCAACCAACCATGCCATTGACTCTCTTATTAGAAGCTAAATCAGGAGCAGAAGTTCTAGGTTTAGAATCAATAACCAAGAAACAAAGACAAAACACTTGAAGAAATTGTCCCTCCTCAAGCTGACAGCTCGTTTTTGGAAGGTAGATTGGGCTAAAAGGTTGAGTTTGAGAAGCTAGAGTCCTGCCTCTCTANTTCCCTTGCCCACCTTTGAACTGGTAGCTTTGTATTTTCAGAGTCAGTGCAGAAACAGAGGCANTGTTATCTCGGGGCCTCCTCAAGCCTGTCAGTTACCTTTGAGATACATCTCCAGGTCATGCATAACAGCTCTCTGCCCACGGCTGTTTCTAACTCCTCAGGAGACATTGTTATATTTTCATCTGATCCCTTAGTCTCTCAGCTGTGTTATTCTTATTTCTAACACCGTATTTTCTCAATCATTTGCTCCTGGATATTTTGTTTGCAGGATGAGAATTTATTTCAAATATTGGTTTGGCTTAAATAGCTGAAGTTAATTCTGCTTTGAAGAAAAGTGACGGCAGCTACCATGCAACTGTGGAGAATATAGAATTTTTAGTGTTGATGGCTTTAAGTAAGGAAAAGGAAGCTCTTTCATGAATGTATTAATACAGTAATAAGCATGGGAAGCATGAAGAAAACAAAATGATTAAAAACAGTCGATGTTGACTTTTTAATGAAGTTTCTGGTATTTGCTGGCTATGCACATTGCTAAATTGTGGAAGTTCTTTTGGATGGTAGCTAAGGAAGTAGTCTAAATAGAGTTTCCATGGTGTCAGCAATAGTGTAAACCTTAAACACCCAGAGTAGTTACTAATTAGGAATTGTAACTTGAAAATTTGGTGTAGACATTCTCATTCCCAGTGAAATGTGTGCTCTTTCTTTCCTAGGTAGCTATTTCTGCTATGACAGTCCTGCTGCCCTTCAGACTCAGGTTAAACGGGTGAGTTGATTATCCACATTCTTGTCTGCTCTTTGTTCTGGAGTACTGACTTATAGATGATGGGATACCATGACCTTTGGGGTGCCCCATCTAAAATGTCCACGTACTTTCTATCTCATGTCATCAGCAAACCCACAAGCTTCAGACTTCTTGAGATCAAATCCGTTTCCCAAAGAACTCATGGATGACACATATATGACAGATAGTTTGATTCCTTAGGTAGATAATTGTGAACTCTGTCCACAGTATTGCTAAAAATGCTAATTTTGTTGAGAATTTACACTCCCGTTGTCTACTCTTCTGAGTAAGTGGCTTGTGGAATGGCTTTGGCCTTCTTAGATAAACTCTGTCATTACTTACTTTTATAAATGTGGATACTGTTTGCTGAGTATTGTCCCTACCAGCATTCTTAGTCTGGTTTTGAACTGTAAAATTATATTTATATTTGATGTTTCTTGGGCATTTAGACCATTATTGTGTACATTTTTAAAGCCACTGAGCAGAGGGAAATGCACAGGTTGTCCTTCTGAATTCTAGTTGGAATTGAAGAGGGTAGGCTCCGTAAGACTAGGCAAAGGTGATGTTTTTCTGTGTGGGAGGAGTCCATAATGCAGGCAGAAATAAAGACATAAGGATGTAGGAGATAGAAAAAGACTGAGTTGGCCTCCATACCAGTGACTGGTCCTGGAATCCATGAGGCCAGATTAACATGTGGATGTAAGACATTCCCTTGTGTCACTGTTCTTAGTGCAAGGATTGTAGCTTCCATGAGAGTCTCAGGAAATTTACCCTGTATGGAAATACAGCTGTAACCACTTTTTGTTTTGATTTGTTAATTGCTAAACCCATTTGGAAAAAAGTTTTCTTTTCTTCTCATATAGGACATGCAAGTGAATACTACGAAATTCATGCTGCTGTATGCCTGGTATTCTTGGCCCAATGTAGTTTTGTGTTTCTTGGGTGGCTTTTTGATTGACCGAATATTTGGAATACGGTAAGCTTGCAGAAAAATTAATTTGTGGGCAAATTTAACTGGTGATTAGGAGAATGTAGGAATGGGTTGAAGTTTTCTTCGAAGAACTAAATAGACTTGTGAATTGACTGATGGTGGACATGAGGATTTGTTTTCCGTTTTAAAGATTGTTTTTGTCTCTAGACTTTGTCCTTGAGGCTTGGTTATCAGTTAGGGTCAGGCCTAGTAAATGCTGTTGATGCAGTAAGGTCATCAGTTTCTGGAGGTTAATTATACTTTTAATTTGGGTCAGANGAACCAGGTGTGAGTCTTCTCACTGCCACATGGTCAAGTCCCTACTGTCCTTCAGTCTCCTCACTGCTAAGTAGGGTAACAATTTCTACCTTACAAGTGTCTACAGGGATTAAANGAGAGTTGGGGATGTAAAGTCTTTGCACGTAGGTAGAGATACATCCCTCAGTTCTGGTAAGATTTAAGACTTTCCCCCTCTATTTCTGTCTTTCTTTGGCCATTGAAGTTTTTGTGGCCACTCACATTAGATGCTGAAGAGGAATAGTCCTATAAGCTCTGTCTTTCTCATTGGCTGTGTTTCATGTGAAGACTTAGTTCCCTCAGAAGGCAGAGGTGAAGCTGCCTTCACCTTCACGTCAGTGAATTCAAACCACGTCTGAAGGATGAGGGTTGAAGACACTTTTGTGTGCTTCGGTTTAGGGGTTTGCTTTTAAGAATCTTAAATAGTTGAGTATGAAGGAAATGTTAAATATATATTTTGCTGGGTCTCAAGGGATAGAATTAGCTGAATTTTCAGGGAAACTAATCCATTTATTCTGAGGAGGCACTTGCTTGTTCATAGGGATGATATAAGTTGTCTGGGGACATTGAGTTTTCCAGAGAACATTCAGGTGATGGTGTGGCCATTTTATAAGGATTTTTGACTGGATTTCAGTTTCAGAAATACAGTTGGCTTCGATGACTCTTGAAAACTCTTCTAACCCTACTGTTTTAATTGCTTTGATGAAATATTACTTGGGCTAAAGTTGGACTTGGAACTCCATTAACTTGCCTAAGATGTGTCTTCTAAAAGTAGTTTTTAGTTACCAAGAATTATAGTCACTTCAGTTATCTACTGTAGAATTTCCTAGGACCAATCCTAAGCTCATGAAATAAAGATTTATTTCTATGCCATTTTATTTTATGTCACTTGTGTGGAGGTGCCCAGAGGCCAGTCCAGGATCACATACCCAGGAGCTGGAGTTACAGGCACTGTGAGCTGTCTGACCCTGGGTCTCTGCAAGAGCAGTGAGTGCTCTTAGCTGCTGAGCCATCTCACTAGCCTCCACTTCTAAAATCTGAACAGAAATTTAACAGAGAATTTCCCCTTCTCCAAGGTTTGACCCTGGGAACTTTTGGAAGATTGCTCAGGTTTTAAGAGGTGATGGTGATATGAATGAACCTACCATCACTGAGCCTTGGGAATCCCATCAGAACACCAGAGTTTTGTACGTTAGCCTTTGGTTTAGGAAAGTTGCAGATGAGCGTTCATCTTCCTCAGAATGCAGGGTGGGCAAAGAAAACCCAAACAAGGGATTAGTATAGGACTCTGTGATTACCAACGATAATATGAAGAAGTTATACTTTTCTCTCTCACACAGATGGGGCACAGTTTTTTTTAGCTGCTTTGTTTGCATTGGACAGGTAAGAAAGGCCAAAATATTTATTCATTCCTTGACAGTGGCTTTGAAGTCTTATTTAATTCCTTTAGCAAAAACATGTTTAATGAATGACCAACTTGATCAATCAGGCCCATGAATGGCCACGTGGTATAATTTATTTTAAGTCTTAAATTACATTGTCTTAGCCTCTTTCCTCATTGCTGTGATTGGCAGAAGCCACTTAGGAGGGAGAAAGGTTTATTCTGGCCCACAGTTTGAGGGGAAGGAGTGTTGGTGGGGGTATGAAGCGGCTGGTCACACGGTGTCTGCAGTCAGGAAACAGAAAGTGAAGGTGCACGCCCAGTTAGCTTTCTCCTTTTATGTTGCTCAGCTCATAGAATGGTACCACCCACATTTGGGTGGGTATTTATGCGTGGGTTAACCTATCCCAGAAGATCTCTCACAGGTATGCTGGAGGCTTGCCTTCTGGTGATTATAAGTCCTGCTAAATGCATGAGCATTAATATTTAAATTTCTCAGATTTACTATTGCGGGCTAGTAAAATTATTATGGGAATGAGGATTTGTCATGTTAGCTATTCCTTTAGGATATCCTGAATTTATTTTTTTATTACTATTCATAGGTTATTTTTGCTCTGGGTGGAATATTTAATGCATTTTGGCTGATGGAGTTTGGGAGGTTTGTCTTTGGGTAAGTTGTACCATAATTTCATGTTATCTTAGCATATTTATTAAGGATCTTTTTGATGCTGAGGATTAAAGCCAGGGCCTTCCATATCCCAACCTATCGAGACACCCACACTATTAGTCCTTTATTAAGGATTTGAAAGAAATACATCATTATCTTTTGTGAGGTGTTTACTGCTCTAAAAGGAATGGGACCTAGGAGAATAGAGCCAGTAAGTGAGGCAGACTAAAGTCTCACGCAATAGCCAACTTTATTCATAGCATCAGACAGTTTATACTCTGAGGCTTAAGAGTCACGTGAGGCAATCCGGGAATCACAAAGACAAGCTGCAAATGGCTGACAAACCAGATATGGCCAAAGCATGATTTCCATAGAGGCATATTGTAGACGAAAATTTGTCTAGTTCCCCCGCCTGGCTCCCACGGCTCGCTTAGACCCAAATAAACACACAGAGGCTTATATCATTTTTAAACTATGGCCCTGGCAGGCTTCTCGCTAGCTAGCTCTTATATCTTAAATTAACCCATTTTATAAATCTATGTCGCCACGTGTTCCACGTGGCTTTACCTGTTGCTTGTTACATGTTGCTTTCTGGGCGGCAGAATGGCGTCTGCCCCTGCTCTGCTTTCGGCTTCTCTTCCCCTAGTTCAAATGTCCCGCCTAGCCTTATTCTGCCTCACCATTGGCCAAACAGCTTTATTTATCAACCAATCAGAGCAACACATTTTTAGAAAGACATTCCCATCAGCATATAAGCAGCAATAGCCAGTTATAATGAAGTAAACTCAGTCCTATCCGTCATGTCTGGCATGAAAACACATTCCAAGAACATTTTTGTGTTTTTGAAGAAACTGCAGTCACAAGACTCAGGTCTTGTTTTCTCACAAGCACTCAGAATTCTCACATAACTCCATTCTTGGACCGTGTTCCACCAGTGAGGAATTATTTCAGATCCTTGAAATGTAGCCTAGGTATGTAAGTGTGCTTCTTAGGTACTTGTTTTAATGAAGACTTAGTGTTTTGAGTGATTGTGTTTAACTGTAGAGTTTGATATTATAAGCTTCTTCAGAAATGATGCTTTTCCTGGGCTTTTAAAACTTGATTGTATTTAAAACTGATTTAAATCTCATTCACAAAAGTATGGACCATCAATTTCCAGGTTGGTTACTCTGGGCATCTGACTCTTCCTTAGTGAGTGGCGAGTATGTCTTTCTGCTCCTCTGTTCAGATGTCTTGAAGTAGCACTGTATCTCCTGCCTGACTGCCTCCATGTCCATTACACAACCCTGTTCTGACTCAAGCCTGGGGCTTCCTACCTTGAGGGATACAGTTGACAGAATGACCAAGGCCATGCAGATAGATGTGGTATTTCCCTGAAGGAAATAAAATATCCATAAGAGCATGGAAGGGATTCTGGAACAAAAATGTGGTTAAAAATGGCCACATGGATGAAGTGGGAGAGTGCAGAGGAAGTTTGGTTACTTATTTGTAGATGAGAAGGAAGAAGATACCTTTGGACTAGGACAGAGCCATGGCAGGATTTATTTTTAGGATGTGGAGGTGACAAAGCTTTGAAATGGGTCTCTAGGGATAGTGATAAATATGTGGAATTAAGTGAAAGAACATTAAAACCCAGGAAGTAGAAAAATGTTCACTATGCAAGAGCTTTGCATATTGGCCTAAAAAGTGAGATTTCATTTTTACAAAATGTGAATGAAAGACGCTCTCCCGTAGCAGTGTTTTGTATAGGACAGATGGTGTCTGTCATGATTACTAATTCAGCTTGCCAGATCACTCCAACACATCACAACAGAAAATAGTAATTGCATTTTGTTTACATGTGAGGCAGGTAGAATATGTGAGTAGGTTGTCTGTGTCCTGATATCTGGGATCTCTGATGCAGAGATTCATGGAAGGCTGGAGGCTGGAATCATCTGGAAGCTTGTGGTTTTGCATATTGGATGCTTGGATTGGGTGCCTTGAAGAACATGTTTGTTTTCAAGTGGTGCCTCTTGTGTGGTTTGCTTTTGTGTAGGATGGGGGTGGTTACCCTTTGTGCAAAGTAACTTAGGGCTTGGGCTGTGAGTGTTGGACTAAAATGACAGATGCCATCTTTGGGATGCTTATGCCACACAGTAGTCACTTCACTGTGTCTGATTGGCTGAAGCACTCAAGCCTACTTCCATTCAAAAGGAGTGTCAAAATTTCTAACTGGCATTTCGTTCAAAGCTATGNCTTTTCTTCTCTCATATTTAGGATTGGTGGCGAGTCCTTAGCAGTTGCCCAGAATACATATGCTGTGAGTTGGTTTAAAGGCAAAGAATTAAACCTGGTGTTCGGACTCCAACTCAGCATGGCCAGAATTGTAAGTATGGTGACAGACCTAGTGGGGCCCAATAGTAGGCAAATTATCTCCTTAGCATCTTAGAAAGAACTATGCGAGGGCACACTTGGTGTGAAGTAGGCAGTGGTTTTTATGTATCGCTTTCAAAAGCACTTATTTTTGTGTTTATGGGTCTGTGTAAGTGCCTCTGCATTCAGGGGTCAGAAAAGGGCATTGGGTGTCACTCTCTGTCACCCTCTGCCACTCTCTACCNNTTCGCTTGAGGCATTTTGTCATTCAGGCTGGAAGCCAGCAAGCTCCAGNCTCCTGTGTCCTCAGAGCTGTGTTANCAGGCATGCAGGGGACACTGGGTTGTTAGTGGGTGCTGTGATCNGAACTCTTGTCCCCTGATTGCACAGCAAGCACTCTAACCATGGAGCNGCTTCTCTAGCCTCTGTTTTTATAGATTTCTCTAGGACTTAAAATGACATTTATTTTGTGTCTTAGGGTTTTATTACTGTGAAGAGACACCGTGACCATGGCAACTCTTATAAAGGAAAACATTTAATTGGGGCTGGCTTACAATTCAGAGGTTCAGTCCATTATCATCATGGACTTGGCAGCATGCAGGCAGACATGGCGCTAGGGAAGAGCTGAGAGTTCTACATCTTGACCTGCAGGCAGCAGAAAGAGACTGTGTACCACACTGGGAGTAGCTTGAGCATATGAGACCTCAAAGCCCACNCCCACAGTGANACACTTCCCCCAACAAGNCTACACCTACTCCAGCAAGACCATACTTCTTAATAGTGCCCCTNCCNATGGGCCAAGCATTNAAACACATGAGTCTATGGGGGCCNTACCTATTCAAACCACCACACTTTGTCTTCAGTAAAGCATCCATAAATAGCATAAGACAGCAAAGGGAACATTCATTAGTTCAAAGAGTCTGAATTAAATAGCTTGNGTAATTTCTCTCCAATTTTGGCACCNTGCCTCAAAAGTCTCTATAGCCATCCATCCAGGTTCTACTTGCACATTTCCATNGTGGGCAGCCTTTTCTGTGGTGGANCAGCCTATTCTCNATCAGGTAACTTTTTTTTGAAAGACAGCCTCACTATGGAGTCCTGGCTGGCCTGGAACATGCTGTGTATAGATAAGGCTGGCCTTGAACTCACAGAGTTCTGCTTGCCTCTGCCTTGGGAGAGCTGGGTTTAAAGGTGTGTGACACCACAAACGTTTGAAACTCAGATTCCCACAGATGAAGCCTTTCTCCACAAAGGGCTTGTGCTGACTGTGCCCACTGTTTGGCCTTCAGTGTTAATTTTTGCCTTCTTTGCCATACAATAAAACGTCATCGGCTCTTCAGGTCTGATCAGAGATGTTTATTTCCTGTGGTNGTCTGAGCCCTCCGACAGGAGTTTCAGCTCCCTCACCATGNTGCTCNCACCTCATTGGACTTANCTCTGTCAGCTAGGGTTCCTGGTGTTTAGAATTAGAAATAATCATGGTGTTTTCATATTTTGTCTTAGGGAGGGTACCAAGGAAACCAGCATTAGATTTTGATGAATACATCCTGTAAGGTATTCTAATATCCCCACCCCAGCTATGGCTAGGGAGTTGAGTATCTCTTGATTTTCCTTCATAATTTGTTCCTTTTAGGCTTACTGTTTCANTAAGCACTAAGTCAGGTGACAGACATTACAACAGCAGCCCTGCCTTTGAGGAGTGTCTATCTGCAGTNTGTTAGGAAGTTTGCAATGCTACTTCATTCCCCTCCTGTCATTTCTTGAGATTCAGGCCCTGNCTCATGTCTCCTGCCTTTCTGTCAGGTCCTCCTCTCCCTCTCCTCATGGCTGGAAATGTGGGAGTGCTCTAGGGTGACCTTTGATCAGCACTCACAGCCCTTGAGATCTTACCTAGTTTTGCAGTTTTGAGCAGCACCGCCTTGCTTCTGAGTTTGTGTCACCTGTCTAGTCTTTCCCTTAGATTCTTCACTGAATAAGTGGCTTCCCCTTACATTCTCTACTTACACAGGCAACTGCCCATCCAGTGTTTTCCCTTAGCTGTCTCTGCAGGCTTTTCTCTTCCATTTCTGACTCATAAGCTGTTGAGAGTTCCCCTGAACTGAACTTACCCTATACCCAGTTCTTCATTTTTCCTCACCATTCCTCAGACCAGCTCTTGTTGGCATTTCTCTTCCTCAGCGAGGGCAACTCTCTTCATGTGGTGCCATCCTGAGTCCCACCTCCTCCCATCCTCCCACATACTTGTTGCTAGTAAATCTTTTGGGCTGTACCAACAAAACATACGTATTCTGAGCATGTCTTACCATACTTCCAACAGCCTGATTTCAGAGTCCTCTTTCTTTTTGGCCTACTGCTGGACAGTGACTGTGGCCTTGTTTCTGCCTCTGTGGTCCAATTGAAAGAAAACAGCCAGGTTAGTCAGAGCTGCTTTCCAAGACTGTAGAGGGAGGCTTACCCAGGATGGCAAGCTCTTTCACCTCTAGCCCCCTATCATGGTCACTTTTCTGTTGCTATAATAACATCATGACCATGACCAACACAACTTAGAAAAGAAAGTGTTTAATTGGGTGAATGGTTTCAGAGGGTCAGAGCCTGTGATGGCAGAACAAAAGCATGTTGGCAGAAGAGTGGAGCGCTCACATCTTCATCTGAGAGTGAGAGGCAGAGAGAGCACACCGGAAATGACAGTACCATAGCATACTCAAGGTATATGAGTCAGGGTTCTCTANAGTAACAGAACTTACAGAGTGAATCTCTCTCTATATATATAGAAAGAAATTTATCAGAATGACTTACAGACTGTGGTCCAGCTAATCCAACAGTGGCTGGCTATGAACAGAAGGTCCCAAGAATCCAGTAGTTGTTTAGTCCATGAGGCTGGATGTCTCAGCTGGTCTTCAGTATATGCTGGAATCCCAAAGAAGTAGGCTNTCATGCCAGTGAAGGAATGGACTTGAAATCGAGGAGAGAGCAAGCAGGCAAAGAGCAAAAGCTTCCTCCTTCCATGTCCTTATATAGGCTTCCTGCAGAAGGTGTGGCCCAGATTAGAGGTGGATCTTCCGCCTCAAAGGATCTGGATTAAAGGTGTNGCTTCCTACCTCAATCTAATCCAGATTATCTTCTGTGTGATATGTAATCTGGATCCTGGTTACACTTACTTTACTAAGATACTACAAGTAAATAAGTAACCACTCCTCCCCACCCCCCAGTGTTAATAATTGAGAACCCTGTTTTTTCCCTCCTCAGGGAAGCACAGTGACTATGAACCTCATGGGATGGCTGTATACTAAGATTGAAACTTCACTGGGTTCCGCTGGGCATGTGACCCTAGGTGTGACACTCATGATTGGTGAGTGAATCCTTCTGTCCCATGTCTTGTCCTTTGAAGGCCTGTCATAGGAGATACTGTGCCAAAGAAGAAAGAACTCTAGACTTAGTGCCAGACTGCTGTGCTGATGGGTTATGATTTTGCCTCCATAGTTCAGTAGTTCTTTTGACTGTTTAGAAATAGACAGTCATATCTTTGTACTTTAATTGCCACTTCTGAAGGAGGATCTGGTTGGCCCTTGTGTACCTCAGTGCTTTTATTTGTATATTGTGTGTTCAAAGAGACTGTGTGTGTGAGCAGAGGTCAGCCAGGAGTGTATCCAGGTGAGCTCACAGTCATAGACAGCAGGAGGAAGATTGGGGCCCTTTAGCTCCGGCTCAGCCAGGATACTAGAGTGATNTGGTGTGGAATGCTAGGAGTCCACTAAGTTGGAAGCCAGGAGCCTCGGTTCATTCTTTGCTGCCCATAACNAGTTCTTTTATCTAGGACAAGAAAATCTATCTCAGTTTTCTGAAAAATTTTGGGTCTTTGCATACTTCGTGTGCGTTTGGCATGGTCGGCTTTCCTTAGCCCTGACTAGATGCCTTTCCTCAGCGGCTGCACTGCTGCTCTCTGTGTAGTGTGCTGCTTTTCCCATCCCTTGGCCCTTTCTGAAATTCCTCTCCTTTATTTAGGGGCTGTAACATGCATTCTTTCACTAATCTGTGCCTTGGTCCTTGCGTATTTGGACCGGAGAGCAGAGAAAATCCTTCATAAAGAACAAGGAAAAACAGGTACGTCAGCATGAAAGAAGAGTAGGACTTGGGGAACCTCTGATGATAATTTACAGTAGCTTAAACACGGTGCAGTGCTGTGGTGCTGAATGTTTATATTGCCAGATTCATTTCTGCTTATCTAAATCTTTGTNTGTATTCCTCTGTTTAAACGTTTGACAGAGTGTACATTCTTGATTTTGTTTTGTATATTAGTAAAGTGATTTTAGTTCCCATAGAAGGAAACAACTGTAACTTTTGTTCTTTCTCTCCTATTACTTGGTAAGTTATCTCAGAGATGCTACTTGTGGAATTTTCTGGAAAAAATTTTAATTATATAAATAAAAATGATGCCTGTGGATGAAGGGTCCTCAGGTTTTATGAAATATTACATCTTCCCTTTCTCAAGGTGAAGTCATTAAGTTGACAGATATAAAGGACTTCTCCTTGCCTCTGTGGCTGATCTTCGTCATCTGTGTCTGCTACTACGTAGCGGTGTTCCCTTTCATCGGACTGGGCAAGTGAGTATTCTCCAGCCTTCCACCTGNAAGTTAGTGAGAGCTGAGTCATGTCAACAGTGGGTACTTTCTGTAGTTAATTTTACTCCTGTGGACACAGTGTATATTTAGACTAATGATTTTCTCTTCTGGGATACAANGGACATTGGCAGCTCCAGGTTTAGCATTGTTTTAATACTTTCATTATTTCCTTGAAGAGATACTTTTAACATTTTCTTTCTGTTCTTGGGTCAGGAGGCTGTTTACTGTGAATGGAAGCTGTGCCTTGGCTCCTGTCCACTCAGGGCTAATTCTGCCAGAGTAGATGCAGGATTCAAAGCAGGTTNCTACTTGCTTTGTCTGAATCTCCCCTCATTCATTGGCTGCTGCAGTGTGAGAGTGCAAATGTGTTTGTAGGAATGTGTGTTTATGTCTTTATAATCTTTATAACCACGTAGTCACTATGTGNCAGGAACTCTCATTTATTACATAGTAAAGGAACTCCGCAGTTCTGCTTTTAATTTAGTGTTCTGAAACTGTGTGGGCCAATCATAGTTTAGTCAGTGAAGTAGTTCCGTGAGTCCTGAAGCTGTAGCAGATGGCTTGATGATGGATAACAGATAGCAGGAGAATAGTATTGGGAAAGAAAAACTTATTAAATATTAGGGTTATCTTTAACTTATCTATTTCTTCAACACAAAGCAGTTCTTTCTAATGTACACACTTTTCTTTTTTAATTTTAGAGTTTTCTTCATAGAGAAATTCAGATTTTCTCCCCAGTCAGCAAGTGCAATTAACAGGTATTTGTTGTAATTCTGTTAAGTTCTTGTTGCATGTGATATATGGGGTATTCATAAGCANATGCCCTGCATGAGAGGTCACAAAAATTGTGTAACCATGTCCCCTCCCCCCCAACACTGCAGACTCCAATCCCAGGGGCCTGGCTTTTTGCATTAAGGGAAAAAAACCAAAGAATGCTCAGATTGATTTTTCTAATTCTATTTTCTGGTGGTCATTTTAGAAGAGTGCTACATTTACAGAGTTAGGCTTGTTTAGTCTGGTAGTTTTAGAGACGCTGTGCTGCATTCTGTTAACTTCTTGCCCTCTCTGAGCAGTGTCGTGTATGTCATATCAGCTCCCATGTCCCCAGTATTTGGACTCATGGTGGATAAAACTGGGAAGAACATCATCTGGGTTCTGTGTGCGGTAGCCACCACTCTCGTGTCCCACATGATGCTGGCCTTCACCTTTTGGAACCCCTGGATTGCTATGGTAATGTTTAGAGGGATGGTCAGGGCTTCAGAGAGAATCCCAAGNCCGTGTTTGGTGTGCCCAGCAAACCCAGCTGGCAGTGCTGAAGGGGGAGTGACTGGACATTAATTTTGACAACGCACGTATTTTTTTTAAAAAAGGATTATCAGTTATTAATGTTAGATTTGTTTTTCATTTGGCTTATTTAGTAGGGAACCTTCAAAGCTGAAGTAGAATTTGAAACAAAATAATAGTCTCATGACTGGAAAGCTAATTACTTCCATTTATTTGTCTGAGCTTCATTAAAATAAATCCTTTCATTAAAAGCACTGTCCATTCTTTGGTCTTTGACTCTTAGTAGGTCTAAAAGGTGGCAGTGAGTCCATGACGTTTTTGTCATCTTCATTGTGTCAGTTTTCACAGTACAGGCTGAAGTGCTGTGTCCCTTACCAGTTCGTACAGCAGCATTTTGAGTATCAGTGTTTATGGTGGGCAGCTCCACGGAAGTCTTCCTGTAGGGACAGCCAGGTGCTAGGAGTAGGAGTGCTGCCCTAGAGGCTTTGCACAGTGAATGTCTTCTGTTATGATGCTCAGGGATTTCCTCCTCATCTGTAACTGTGCCAGCAGTGGACAGATGTGTCCGTTTTCCTTGCTAGTGTTGTGTCAGCATTATTTTTACATTTACCAGTCTGATAGGTATATGTAATGACTTAATTTACATTCAGCTCATACTTTTTCTTTCTTTTTTTAAAATTTGAGACATGCTCTTGTTCTAAACAGCTACAGTGACCCCCAACTGTGTAGCTTAGACCAGCCTGGCACTCACAGTTCTACATCTGATGACATGTTGCCACCATGTTTGGCAAGTTCTTTTGTTGATTGTGGAAACAGCAATGTCATATAGTGTCTGACTAGTGGTGGCGATGGCAGTTGGGTCCCTGCTCTGCTTTTCAGTTCAGAACTGGTCTTCACNGGCAGCAGTAGAATAACGGCACTCTGCTGCCTTGATTACTTCATCTGTAATTAAGGAAAATCAGTTTGCCTGAAACTTGGGTAAGAACTTTTTGCAAATTATCTGTGCCCTTGACTGCACAGTGGACTCACANAGTTTATATCATGAGTGAAAATGGTTAAAACAGTGGAGACTACTGAGAGAGGCCCAAGACTTTCTTATATATTTAAAATTTTAGTCTAATTACAGTAAAATATATTTACATTTTGATTTAGGTAGTATGTCACTTTTACTTTATCAAGGAAATCACCTGTCACCTGATGTATNCTGTACCATTCTGACTTCCTATCTAGTGTCTCCTGGGACTGTCCTACTCATTGCTTGCCTGTGCATTGTGGCCAATGGTGGCATTTGTAGTTCCAGAACACCAGCTGGGAACTGCATACGGATTGTAAGTATTGCATTTTCACTGCGTATCGTACGTGTTGCCTTCTGCTGTATCAGTTTTCATAATACCCCACGTGTATTATGCTCAGAGTTCTGGGACAGCGCTGAACCTGCAGATGACTAGAAACATCAGTTAATNCATTCTTAAGCAACTGTCCTGGTGTTTCTGGTCACTTTCCCTGCTTGTGATCTGAGGAAAACAACCCAGTGGAGGAGGGTTTAGTTTAGTTCCCAGTTTTAGAGATTTCAATCCATAATTCTTGGCTCCACTGATTCTGGGCCTGTGGTGAGGCAGATCCATCATGGCGGCTGGGAAGCAGCCATCACACTGCCCTTTTATTTGCCTCAGGTCTCTAGCCTTTGAGTGGTGCTTGCCCATGTCCAGGTCTTTCCCAGTGAGGTCATTCCTCTAGATATGACCAACAGACATCCTAGAAGAGTACTTTTCTGTTAGGTACTTCTTAGTCCAGTCAAATGTAGTTATGCTTGGCCATCCGACAACGTAAGCCTCTAGCAAGACGGCTGGAGTAAGCTAAAGCCCATAGGAGGCAATTGCAGATGTGACCACTCCTGTCCATCTGAGCACTTCTCAGTGGGAGGGTAATCCATAGCCCAGGCCCCCAAAGGTGGGGGGAGGGGCAGCTGCTCCTGTGGCCGCTGTGCAGGTAGCTCCCCCTTTCATTCATTCATTCATTCATTTCATACTTCACTTGTCTTGGAGCCAATGGTCTAGTAGCAGAAACAGTCCAGGATAAACTCAAAAATCTGCTGGGTGTGATTAATCCTAGCACTCTGAAGTCAGAGCCAGGTGGATCTTTGTGAGTTTGGGGCAAGCTTGGTCTACAAAGTGAGTTCCAGGCCAGCCAGGGCTACACAATTTCCTTGTCTCAAAAAACTAAAATCTATCCATGTGCTCCCTGGTTGAAAGTCTCTNANGATACCAGTAGTGTGTGGTTTATGATGCTAATATTAATAGTGAAGTTAGTCTGTGTATAAAGACCTTTGAGAATGAAATGTTATTTTGTCTTGAAATCCTAGCATGCAGTCCATTCAGAACCTTGGGCTGGCCGTCATTTCCATCCTTGCTGGCATGATACTGGATACTTGGGGATACTTGCTTCTGGAGGTTTTCTTCATTGCCTGTGTGTCTTGTGAGTGTGCCATGTGGCAGCATTTGATTTCTTATAGAGTAAAATGTTCATATTTTTACAGTTAGGTTTTGCCATATCATTTAAAGTGAGCTAGACAGTGTGCCTCAGCTAGTAAGGGCAGAAAGCCAAGCCCTGCCTTCTGGGCTCTGGATGGGAAGTTAAGGGCGAAGTTTTGATTTGTTCATTTGTAAAGGCACATGGTGTCTTCAGATGAGAAATCCCTGCAGACTGAAATGACAAACTGGCCAGGAGCTGCCAGGAGTTCTGGGGAGGAGAAGAGAAAGGAGGGAGGGAGGAAGAGAGGGAGTGTGTGTGTGTGTGTGTGTGTGTGTGTGTGTGTGTGTGTGTGTGTGATGTGTCGGCTCCCTCCCTCCTGTGGGGTGTCAGCTGTTTGCTGGCCCTGTCATTCCTGAGCTAATAAGCAGTGATTCCCTGCAGGGAAAACGTTGTGGCACTTGAGAGCTTTCAGAAACAAAAAAACGTGCAGTGTTTTTAAAATGCCAATTGCCTTTGGTTAGGGTTTCTACTGCTGTGAAGAGACACCATGACCAAGGCAGCTCTTATAAAGAAAACATTTAACTGGGGCTGGCTTACAGTTTCAGAGGTTTAGTCCATTATCATCATGGCGGGGAGCCTGGCCGCATGCAGGCAGACATGGTGCTGGAGAGGAACTGAGAGTTCTCCATCTGGATCCACAGGCAACAGGAAGTGAACTGCCACACACTGAGCATAGCTTGTGCATATATGAGACCTCAAAGCCCACCACACAATGACACACTTCTACCAACAAGGCCACACCTACTCCAATAAGGCCACACCTAATAGTACCACTCTCTGTAGGCCAAGCATTCAAACACATGAGTGTGTGGAGGCCATACCTATTCAAACCACTGCACCAATGGAGAAGAATTTGTTTATACTTTAGTTTTAATAACACAGGCATCATTTACAAGTGTACCTTGTGTTTTCCAGTGTCATTTTTAGCCGTGGTCTGTCTGTATTTGGTGAATCGTGCCCGAGGTAAGCCGCTCTCATGATTTCTTCTTCTTCTCTGGTGGATCTTCTGGAGGGACCGTGTTTTATGTAGTTTGTGTTAGTGATATCCAGGTTTATAACCACACATTCTGAAACCTTCATTTCTATCAAAATTGCTGTTATGCTTTTTCATCTCTAGTAAGATCAGTGTTTCATAATATAAAAATCTCAGGTGTATATTAGCCAGCCCCCCTGAATCTCTCATATTGTCTCATTTCTAAAAAATAAAAAGTAAATTAATTTTCACTTTAAGGTTGAACATATTTGGTTTAGAATTAGAAATAACATTTTTTTTACCAGTACANAGTAATATGCATAGTNTATTTTTTAATAAGAATTTGATGTTGTCTTTATTAATCTTGATAATTGTTTATCCCTAAAGGGCATGATATACTTAAGAGAATATAGCACAATAAATTTAGATTTCTTTTAATTTTCCTTAACTTTCAGTGATATTGACATTTAATAGTGTTTCAGAGCCGGGCGGTGGTGGCGCACGCCTTTAATCCCAGCACTCGGGAGGCAGAGGCAGGCGGATCT